>SJYC01028769.1:0-25313 GCA_006408675.1 Madoqua kirkii | reverse complement strand
GAGGGGTCGCGAGTGCCCTATGCGGAGGGGAGGCTGGGCCTGGGCTAGGGGGCTGGGACAGCAGGCTGCACCCCTGTGTGGGCAGCTAAGGATGAGGGTGGGGCCTGTGGGCCAGGAGGTGGGAGAGATGGGAAGGCCGGTCTCAGGCCCTCTGGCCTCATGGGGCTGCCCCCCTCCCACTCTCTGAGGGATATGCAACATGCTGGGGTCTGAGGACACGGCTGCTAGACGGCGCTTTGAGAACCTTAGGTTCACTGTTTCAGTGATGGGAACCGAAGCTTGAACAAAAAGAGGCCTTTGCAGGGTCATGTGGTTGACTGGGTTGGGAGTCCCGCCCGGCAGCCTGAACTCCCGATTCCATCACTGGCACCACGGGAATCAGAGCTGAGGGACTGGCTGTCCGGAGGCTCCCCGGGGAAGCCAGGCCAGGGTACGCCTGCCTCCCTGGCCCACTGGCTCAGCACAGGGGCCTCCGGTGCTCAAACACGGCTAAGCCAGGGACAGCTGAGCCAGCAGATGCGGCCCCAGGCCCGGGTGGCCATGCGCACGGCCCAGCGGGTCATCTTAGGTCCTGGGGTGTGGCCTGCCTGGGGCCAGGCTCACCTGGTTGTCAGAGTCCACCCAGGACTCGCCCTGAGCTGAATCCCCTTTTGTTCCAGGGGTGTGTCCTTATGCCCCTCCTTCCGGATCTCTTAACCAGGGCCTCCCCCCATCCCAAGCCAGCTACGCGGCTGCCCCAGAATCCACACAGGAGGGGGCAGTCACGGCACCCCCAGCTTCTCTTGCCAGCTCCCCTGCCAGCTGGGTGACCTCCAGGGAGCCACGGCAGCTCTCCATGCAGTCACGTCGCAGCCTACCGCCCGTGGGGGACTAACACGGAGCCTGAGTGACCCCACTCACCTGTCCTACACGTCTCCCGCGCACCTGCTCTGGGCACTGGCGATACCCTGATCAGACCGGTCCTGCTCTACCAGCCTGACAATAACGCAGGGAGGGAGCAGGGCCTGTGGGAGGCAGTGATACGTTCCCTGCAGGAAGATGAAGTCAGGACGGGAAGCCAGTGCTGGGGATTTTAAGCAGGAAAGCCAGGAGCAGCCTTGCTGGGCAGCTGAGTCAAGATTGCAAGGAGGTGTGGGACCAGGCTGGGGGCTCTCCTGCGGAGGTGCTGGGTGTTCCAGGCAGAGGGGAGAGCCAGTGTGAAGCCGCCATGGCAGAACACGGCTGGAGGGTGTGAGAAGGGGCAGGAGGTGTGGCTGGAGCAGAGCCAGCTGGCAGAGGCAGCAGGTGCCACCAGGGGCAAGGGGGGAGCAGGCGGAAGGGCCTTGACTCTAAGCAACACCAGAGGCATGGAGGAATGTGACAAGAGAGGGACACGATCTGATGTACATTTTTAAGTGGTCGTTCCATCCTCTGCGCTGAAAATGGACCATGGAGGGCAAGGGCAGAAACAAGAGAACAGTCAGGCCAGAATCCAGGGGAGGTAAGGCTTGCCCCTCCCTGCCCCCAGGGTAGCAGCCGGGGAGCTGGTGAGATGTGGTCAGGGATTGTGTGTATGCCGAAGGTGGTGCCTGAAGAATGTGGTGACGGGTTGGATGCATGGGTGTGAATCTAGAATAATGCCGGGATCTGGGGCCTGAGTCAGAGCCCTCCGGAAGAGTTCAGTGCTGCTGAAGGACCCATTAGCCAGTAGTTCAAGGAGAGGAGGGCAGGGCACTGGAGCAACCTTTGCATTCTTAAGCAGCCACATAAGAAGGCAGAGCCACCATGGCCGCCAGTGCCAGGCTCACCAAACGTCTCTGTAAAGAACACCCTTTCTGTGCGGGGCCCATGGTCTAGAGCAAAGGCTGGCAGCCCAGAGGCGGGCCCCGCGCTCCACCCACGGAAGCCAGTGAGTGGCCTGGGATCAGAGCCGAGGGGCTAGGGCCTGTTGCCCACCTTCCCCACCGAGCTGGGCTGTTTTGCAACCTTGTCTTCCTCGCAAGATGGAAAGGGCCACAGTCCCCCACCCCAGCCCCCGGAGCGCTGAGGTCGCGTAGCAGCACACTTGAAAGAGGCCGGGGTTATCTGCAAAATCCAATTAAATCCACAGGCTTTGATAATTTGATAAGCCACTCCACAGTCGCCCCAGAGTCAAAATACGCTGTTACTTGATCTCGTGTTTATGTTTCAGGACGGAGGGGGGAGGTGTATGGTGGTCTGGGATGGTGCACGCAGTCCTGAGAGGGAGGGATGCAAGCACTTGGCTCATGGATCACCAGCGCAGGTCCCCTTTGGGTCTGAGCTACGCTCTGCATGGAACACAGGTCTCTCTTCACAGGTCCTGGAGGCCGAGAGGGGCCAGGGTGGAGAAAACCTTTGGAACTCTGGGGCCACAGCTGAACCCTCCTCCTGACCCTCAGGCCTGCATCCTGCTGGAATGGTTCTGTTCTCAGGCCCTCTCTTGCCAGACGAGATGGGAACTGCCCAGGTGGTCGGTACCACTTCAAGAAGAGGCAGATAACCCTTGTTGCCACAAAAACTTGGAGACTGAATTGCTTTACGACTCCTCCCTGCAAAAGCCAGGCTGTGATCTGCAGAGGTGGAGTGCACAAGGAGCCACATTCCATTCTGTTCCACAACCTCCCATCCAATGGGCCAGTAGCACTGGCTGGGTTATCTCAGTACACGTGTCCTCTCGGCAGCCCCTGGACTGCTCCAGGAGTCCGGCATTCCTGCTTTTCAGCGATAGAAACACAGAGAGGCTAGGCAGATGATCTGAGATCACAGAGACTTGAGTGGTGGGTATGGACCCCACAGCCTGCCCTGCAAAGCCACGCCTGTGGCCTCACCAACACCAAACTGTCTCCCCAAGCCTGGTTTCCACCATTCCTTGAGGGCCTTCCAGGGATGGGCAAAAGGCTAACCTATTGCCATTGGTCCATTTCCCTGGTGGCTCAGTGGTAAAAAAATCTACCTGTAATGCAGGAGTTACAGGAGACGCAGGTTTGATCCCTAGGTTGGGAAGATTCCCTGGAGGAGGGCATGGCAACCCATCCTATTATTCTTGCCTGGAGAATCCCATGGACAGAGGAGCCTGGAGGGCTACAGTCCATGGGGTTGCAAAGAGTCAGACACAACTGAAGCAGATGATCACGCACGCACACATTGCCATTAGTGAACAGGTAAAATAAGACCAACTTATTTAGCTGACTGCCAGAGAGTGGGTGTAGGGTCGCCAATCGAAGGCAGGGTCAGCGATTTTATGGCAATACACCTGCTACTTCACCCAACCAGTGACAATCCCTCTGGGCACATGACCATGTGTGACTCCAAGGATCAACCCACCTGGGGAGGGACATCTCCTCTCTCCCCGTGGAAGGAAGGAGAACAAGAGGCTCTGAGAGGCCAGCACAACTGGGGAGTGGTGGGGCCAGGTGGACACAGGGATGCTGCGGCCTAGGATGGAGTCTGGGCACAGGTGTGAGATTCCAGCATGACCTAGTGGGTCATCTTGACCCCCTGGCCCAGGGTATCCTGCTTCCAGAGAAGAAAAAAGACCCGCTTGGTTCCCTATTTCTCCCCAGCATAGAACATCGACCATCTCGGAACCACGAGGAATCCAAAGATTTTGGTTCAAGTCTCATGCCTGTCCCATACCCAACTAGCTGTATGGCTTCCGGAAAATCCACCTAACCTCATGAGCCTCAGTTTCCTCCTCTGCACACTGGGCTACCTTGTGTGCAGGCTAAGTCGCTCAGTCACGTCCGCTTCTTTTCAACTCTATGGACTGTAGCCTGCTCCTCTGTCCATGGGATTCTCCAGGTAAGAATGCTGGAGTGTGTTGCCCTGCCCTACTCCAGGGGATCGTCCCGATCCAGGGATCGAACCCAGGTCTCCTGCACTGCAGGCAATTCTTCACTGCTGAGCCACTAGGGAAGCCCCCTAAGCTCCCTAAGTCTAGTGTAAAATGCTACAGGTTAAAGCCATTTGGTAAATATTCTGTGCGCACTCGTTTTTGATAGTAATTATAGGATCTGTTGCCAGATCCTATAATAGAGGACCGCTGGGCTACTCAGTGGGTGAGGTTCGCCTGGGCAGCACATGTCCTCCTGGTTCTACATGTCAGTTGGGTGCTTGGTAATGTCAGCAAATAAGAGCAATGACTGCTAATCCCATGTCTGAACGGCATGACCTTATACTTTCTGTTATCACATCTGCTTCTGACATTAAGCTGTGAACCAGAAAGAGCTTGCACGAAAACCTGCTCCCCAGATGCAGCGACACGCACCCTTGCCAGGTCTGGGGTCAGAGAAACGAGGGACAAGCCCTGGTCACAGGAGTCTGGGGACCGCTGCTCTTCCCTCCTTTGGTCCATGCTTAGCCCCGTTGGCCTGGCCAGCACTTCCTCTACTGTATCCCCACGTCTGAGGCCTCTCCAGGCTGGCCTCAGCATTAGCCTCACAGGAGAGGCTTGAGCTAGCACTTACTCTTTGGGGGGGTTGACATCCTCCGGTCGGGCCTCAAAGAACCGAAAGACTTCATCACACTGTGAAATATGGGGCGGTAGCCGGACAAGGGCCTGTGGAAAGACAGGAAGAAAGGGCATTAGGCCTGATGACACTGGGAGCAGGAAAACCAAAAGCTAGGTCAGCTTGGGCCAACAGTGATGGGGGGAGGCTTGAGGACTGTGCCGGGGCAGACATAGTGAACAGCTGCCACCAGCTACCCACCCTCCACCCAACCAGACAACAATCAAGAAATTACCTAATCAGCTAACTAATGAAACAACACTCCCTCCATCTATCCATCCTTCCCTCCCATCAACTAACCAACTATTCCATTAATGAACTAACCACACAGTCAACTAATAAACCCAGCCCAGTCCAGTGTGGAGTGGTGGGGGGTATAGGGTGAGGTCAGGCAAAGCCCTGCTTCTTGGCCCCTCATTTAGGATGGAGAAAAGACAGTCAAAGCAATCAACCTGTCAACCATCCAGCCAACAATTCAACCAACCAACCAACCATCTAATTAGGCAGTTAACCAACTAAACAACTAGCCAACCAAATGAAAAAGAAAAAAAAAGGGAGGAGGCCATTAAACCTTAGGTCTCAGGGTCCTTGGGAACGTATTATTCTGCATGAACCCTGAAAGGGTTTTCTCTTGCCCACAGCATAAGTCCAAAATCCTTAACGCCACAATTCAAGGCCTTTTCCCACCAGCCTCGTCCCCTACACTAGCCACCCTCAGCCTCATCAGATACACACAGCCTCTAAGTACTCACTGCACCATTAATTAATTAATGACAAGCTGGTCATTCTATCAAGGACAATAGGGTGCTATGACAGAGTCTGATCAGACCTGGGAAGATTAGGAAAGGAGGTGGTTTTAGGAGAGTCTCTTTGAGGCTGATTTCTGAGAGGCAGGCAAGAAGTGACTGGTCAAGGGACTTCCCTCATGGTGCAGTGCCTAAGATTCCACACTCCCAACGTGGGAACCGAGGTTCGATCCCTGGTCACGGAACTAGTTGCATGCCACAACTAAGACCCGGTGCAGCAAAATAAACAATAAAAATACATAAATATTTTAAAAATAAAATGAATTAAAAAAAAAAAAAGAATTGACTGCTCAAGGTGAGGGTCGAGGGACCAAGTATGGTGGCTCTAGGAGCTGCCAGAGGTTGGGTGTGGTATGGTCCAACAGGGCCTTCCTTAGGCCAAGCTGAATTGAGCCTGGAAGGAGCAGACTAAGCTGAAAGGTGTGGAAAGGCTTCTTAGAAGAGTGGGCAGGAGTTTGGCCCAAGGGGTGTGCAGGATTTGGGCAGATGGGAGGAGGTGGGCATCCCCAGGAAGATAACCGTGCAGGCAGAGGTGAGGGGAGCTGTGAGCTTGTTGCTCAGGAGGGGTGAGAGCCCACTGCTGGACAGTGAGGGACGAGGGTCAGAGGTGATCAGTTTCCTGCTGTGCACCAGCACAGATGCCACACCTTTCAGCCTGGGCACCTGGACTGCTGCTGACCTGGCCCAGTCCAGTGGAGTGGTGGGGGGATGTGGGGTGAGGCCAGGCAAAGCCCTGCTTTGGGGCCCCTCATTCAGCATGGAGGGAAGACACTGGGGTGATCCTTTAACACAGACAGACAGATGAGGTGCAAGTAGGGCTGGGGGGCAGGGCCAGTCCTGGAACTCCGGGCTAGAGCCAAGGGAAGAAAGACAGAAACCCTGGGCAACAGGAGTGTGCGGAAATGCTGATAAGGAGGCTCCGGAGCAGGGCCAGCCAGATGGGAGCCTGTGCCTCCCCAGCCTCCCTGCACTGGGGCTGCTTCAGGCACAGTGACCTGACTCAGCAGCTCCCCTGTGCCAACCATGCTGGGCCTCCACGAGTGTGGCCGCTGGGAGCCTCAAGATGGTCCTCACGAGGGCAGATCTCACTCCCGTCTTCCTGAGGAGGAGACCAAGAGTCAGGGAGGCCACGTGGCCTGCCCACATGTGGGAAAGACCTTCCTAGAAAGGAAGCTCCATGCGGGCGGGGATTTTAGTCTGTTTTGTTGACGGCTGTGTGCCCAGATCCTAGAAGACAGCCTGGCACTCAGTGAACATGTGTTCAGATGAATAAATGAACACGGCTTTGGCGTGCAGCACTAACAGGACATAACAGAGGGGCAAAAAAAGCACAGGTGGTCTGAGGTTGCGCTGACAGAGGTATAGTGTTGAGGAAGAGGGACGTGATCGTTTACTTCTTCTCTGAGCTGCCCAGGTAGTGATTCAAGTGTGGCATGGAGCAGAGTGGCCTTTCCGGATGCCAAACCCACAGCTGGGCAAGAGGGGACAAGACCTGATCTTAGTAGGTAAGACATACTGTGTAACTCCCAGCTGTTCCTTCCAGAGCCTGCGGGTTTCCAAGAGTCTCTAACAGATCACATCCCCAAGATCAGGCAGGGGAAAACAAAAGAAAATGAACATTCAAAGAGCAACTACCACGTGGCAGGCACTATCGTAGGACTCTCCAATCATTCAACAAGCAGGGAGCCTTTTGGTGTATGCCCGGGTGGTACAGGCATGAGCCAGACATAGCGCCTGCCCTTACAAGCATACATCTAGTGAGGCGGACCCAGTACAGTCCTGGAGGTATCCATCACTGCTTCTATTTATGGTGGGGACACAGGCTCCCAGCGGTGCAGCCACAACTAAAGTAAGTGGCAGAATAAAGCCCTGTGCTCAGACACAGCCTGGGCGGACTTATCCCTATAGTGTCCAAGTTTTCATTTAACACACACGGTACGTAATGCTTTGTTCCCCAGGAGAGAGGGGTAGAAGGAAAGAAAAACTGAGGAAGAAGAGAGAGAGAGAGAGAGACAGAGAGATGGGGGCGAGGAGAGAAAGATGCAGACAGAGACAGAGATGGAGAGAGAGGCAGAGACAACGAGAGACAGAGATGGAAAGAGAGACAGAGAGGAGAGAAAGGCAGAGACAAAGAAACAGACAGATAGAGAGATGGAGAGATGGAGAGGGACAGGGAGACTGAGAGGCAGAGACAGGGAAATGGAACGCAGGCATGTGCAGAGAGCAGGGGCCCCCGGTGGCAGGGAGGCAGGAGGGGGTCAGGAGGGAGCACTAATGGGTCGGGATGGGCAGGAGGGCGTTCCCAGGGGCCCAGGCTGTGTGCAGAGTTGCTGCCAGTGTGACCTCCCTGACAGCAGAGGGAGGGGGCCAAGGCAGGCGCCCTCCCACTCGGGCGCAGAGCGGCCGCCTGGCTTCCCCAGCGGCAGCGGTGAACACAGGGGCTCTTCATACCGACAGAGACCGGCATTCTCAGGGCAGAGGACGCGTGGGCTGGAAGGGCCTCAGACAAAGAGGCCTTTCGGGCAGACCGCTGCGGCATCTTTATTTAACAGAGAGCCCTGAAGGGAGCCGCACTGAGGGCTCGTCCTGATTTCAGGCTGACAAGAGGCTCTTGGCTCAGAGCAGCTTCCATCAGAGACGCCGCCAAGCCCAGCTCCGGCCAAGATCATTTGGCAGGAGCGCTGGGCGCTGAGCAGTCAGTCCCCAAGGCCTGGGCTGGTGATGACAACCAGAGCGGGGAACCCTCACACCTAGCTCTTCTCGCAGGAGCCGGTAGGGGCCAGTCTGTGGGCACCTCAGGGGCATCACCCCTGGCTCAGACCTAAAATGCTGTCATTGGGCATTCAGCATGCACACCATGAGGTGGTGAAGTCAGGGACTCAGGGCCAGGCAGATGTGAGTTTGAGTCCTAACTCTTCTGTTCATAGGCTGTGTGATGCTGAATGCCTTGCTTGCCCTCTCTGGGCTCAGTACGAAGGATCTCATAGGGTACCTGTCTATTAGGAGGTTAAATGAGATCGTGAATATGAGGAGCCTAGCACAATGCTTGGCACTGATTAGCAGTAAAATTTAGGGACTTCCCTGGTGGTCCTGGCTTCCCTGGTGGCTCAGACAATAAAGAATCTGCCTGCAATGCAGGAGTTCAGCTCAGTTCAGTTCAGTCGCTCAGTCATGTCCACTCTTTGCAACACCACGGACTACATGCAGCACTCCAGGCTTCCCTGTCCATCACTAACTTCCGGAGCTTACTCAAATTCATGTCCACTGAGTCAGTGATGCCATCCAACCATCTCATCCTCTGTCATCCCACCATCTCATCCTCTGTCATCCCCTTCTCCTCCCACCTTCAATCTTTCCCAGCATCAGGGGCTTTTCCAGTGAGTCAGTTCTTCACATCAGGTGACCAAAGTATTGAAGTTTCAGCTTCAGCATCAGTCCTTCCATTGAATATTCAGGACTGATTTCCTTTAGGATGGACTGATTGGATCTCCTTGCAGTCCAAGGGACTCTCAAGAGTCTTCTCCAACACCACAGTTCAAAAGCATCAATTCTTTGGCACTCAGCTTTCTTTACGGGTTCAGTCCCTGGGTTGGGAAGATCCTCTGGAGAAAGGAATGGCAACCCACTCCAGTATTCTCGCCTGGAGAATTTCATGAACAGAGCAGCCTGGTGGGCAATAGCCCATGGGGTCGCAAAGAGTCGGACACGACTGAGTGACCACACTTTTACTTTCCCTGGTGGTCCAGTGGTTAACAATCTGACTTGTAATGCAAGGGACAGGGGTTCGATCCCTGGTCCGGGAACTAAGAACAACTAAGAACAACTCAGAACAACTAAGCCCGTGTGCCACAACTAGAGAGTCTGTGCATCACAACAAAAGGTTCTGAATGATACAATGAAGATTCTGCATGCTGCAACTAAGACCTGACACACCAAATAAATAAATAAAAATTTCAAAATAGTGAACTTTAGTTATACTGTTGTCTTCATTATCATTATCCATTAGGTGAGAGCAGTGAGGCATACTAGAAAGAACAGGAGTTAGGAGACTTCAGTTCTAGGTCCAGTTCTGCTATTAGACACTGCTACATGACCTTGAGCAGCTCACCTCACCTCTCTGGCTGTTGCTCCTTTTAGGATAAAAGAGACTAGCTTTAGAATCTCAAACTTAGCTCATGCAACACATGTTGGATGAGATAAAATGAGTTCTGTGGGCACACGTGAAATGATGCCTTGTAGACAGATCCCTGTCTAGGTCTTGGTGGGAAATATGTTCATCAGCACAGCAAAGGCAAGGGACCTGTAGAGCTGTGTTCAAGTCAGTAGTTATGAATAATAATGACATCCTGGGAGACAGACTCATGTAATCATCACATTAAGAGATGGGTATGACTATGACTCCAATTTATAGAAAAAGAAACTAAAGCACAGAGAGGTTAAATCATTTCTCAAGGCCACACAGCTACCAAGTAGCAAGATTTTGAATTAGGTGCTCTGAGTCCAGAGCCCACACTCTGTCTCATCTGCAACTCGGTACTGCCTCCGGCATTGCCCACAGGTTGCTGATGGTGGAGCTAGTTTTCCAAACAATTCCCGTCGACAGCCGTGGAACACAGCTAGGCAAATCCAGGCTACACACTTTCTGAAGTTTCTTCCAGCTCTGACAGTCATTGGCTCTAGGGCTTTAAACAGCACCGTCATCAGTGAATTCAGCGTCTTATCTACCACAAGCCTGGTCTTTGCAAGAACAGCAGTGGCATGGGAGGGAGGCCCCAGGCAGACTTGGCTCAGACCCTGTGCTTCGAAATGATCCCCTTCCAAGAAGCCCACCATTGTGGGTAATGTCTACCCTAGAACAAAACAGCAGCAAAAAAGCAAAGTTTCACATTTGTTAAAGCAACTGGGGGAGTCCTGCTCTTTCCACAGGATCACTCTCCTATTTTTAGCATCATCATGTTGGCTTCTAATCAATGGAAATCTTATAGGTTAAAAACCCGGGAACTCTTGATGGTGGGGGGCGGGGTGCTGGGGTCCCATCCATTTTGCCCCCACTCCCACCCCTGGGGCTGCTTCTAACCTACTCAGATTATTCCTCTTAGATCAGCATCTCGGAAGCTGGGAGTTCACCAAACTTGCATAAATCAGAGTATTTCAAACACATGAGTTCTCTTTTTGAAGGATCTAAGCAGAAATTCTTTTGAAATGGAAATAGTGCTTAATTCGCAATTGCCGTTTGAGCCATTTCACAAGTGATCCTATTAATTGGGGCCTTGGGGACATGTCACCCTCCTTGGAGGCTTCCTCTGCGCGTGTGTGATCTCTGCATCTTGTTATCAGATACTGGCTGGATTCCCTCATGCTGCTTAGTGAAGATACAAAGACAGCAGATGGGGCCTTCGAGGGGCTCTTGCTCTGAAGAAGATGGACACACAGAAATTACCTGCTACGGAGGGTGGGTGTGCAGTGCAGAGCCTGTATGGAGTACTCAGGGTGCTCAGCTTTCCCTGAGGAGTGGGGAGGCTTCTGGGAGGGGGGCCTGGGAGTTGATTTCGTGCCTAGGAAAGAGGCCAGCGTAGACCAAGGGGTGGAGGAGACCTAGGGGAGTCTGGCTAGCTGCGGACTGGGCTGCAAGGCAGGGGGCCCATGGAACCAACCACAGAGGACCCGCTGAGCCGCTCAGTGGTTCTTGTGGGCAATGAGGCTCCTCAGAAGACCTCTCAGTGGAAAATGGACACTATCAGCTTGATCCTAGGCTGGAAATGCTTTTTTTTTTCTGGGTCTGTCTGGACCAGAGGAGATAAAGAGATTCTGCCAGTTGGGTTTCCTCTGAGCACCAGACCTCTCAGGAGGCATGAATGCATCAGTCCTGGCTCTGCCTCAGTCTCCCCCCATCAGCAACACTGCTGGCCAAGGCCTATCTTAGCATAAGGGCACAGGAACAAAGTAACTCTCCCTGTGTCTAGGACTGAGCACGCCAGGTGCTGCTTTTGAGAAGACTGTTTCTGTTGCAGCATGAATCTTTTTCTTTATTAACTCGAGAGACAATGATGGGCAGCATGAATCTTTTTCTTTATTAACTCGAGAGACAATGATGGGCCATGGTGGGAAACTCTCACAGTGGGAATGGCTGGAGCTAAGAACCTCCAATTAATAGCCTCAGTTTTTGAATCTGGGAAGTGTAGCTAAAAATGAATGCGTCTGGGAAATTCAGGGGTTGGGAGCGGGGCGCTTTCCTTATCCCAACAGGGCTGATCCCCTTGTTGGGCTTGGAGTCCTTCCCCTCAGTCAAATTCCAGCCAAGCCCTCATCCCTCCAACAAAGGAAGTCCTTGATTCTGAAACCAAGTTGATGGTGGACCTCAAGATAATAGAAGGGAACTCAGCTTTTGGGGTAACAAAAAATTCTAGTTGCATCCACCAGGAAATGGAGGCTTGTATAAACAGTGTTACATGGCAGAGGGTGGGCTGACTATTCTCAAACACTCTTTCTCACTGTCCACCCCCTGGGATATTTATTTTATCCCATAGACAAACACAGCAAACATGTATTTCACACACAGGAACGGGGTAGATGGAGTCATTTATGGGCTAGATTGTTCATCTGAGCCCCCAAAGTATAGCTCACGCTTGTTAGTGAGATGAAAGTCTTCAAACTGTTGAGGCCACAGAACAATTAAATATTAACCACATAACCATTCTGCCCATTAAATTAATTTATGGAGTAACAGAAAAGCCTTTGGAACCCCTCTTGATAGACAGTGGCCCTCAAGAGCCACATAAAACAATCAGCCGACTGGCGCTTGGTAAATTTTCCGTGACGCTCATCCAATCTGCTCCATATATGTTTAAAATTAACACTGAGATCTGGGCTGTGAAACTGCCATTGGGTGGAGGTACTGGCTGGCCAGCGAAGGCAGGGAGCCCAAAGTCTAGGGGAGTCCACTGCCCAGTCAGACTTTCCATATCTGAGTCCTGGCAGAGCAGCTGGCTATGCCATGCACAAAACCAGCTTCACAATCTCAGGCGCATTTGAATCCCCAGCAAATCCCAGACGCGGAGCCCATGCTGTCTAGCAGGTCCAAGGAAGATTCTGGCCAGCCAAGCAGAGCTGCCTAGGCAGGTAGTAGAAATCAAACTTTAGAGGTTCTGAGTAGCATGTCCAAGGACAGGTGGAAGCAAGGCAGGGCTGGCCGTGGAGTGGGCTGCACGTGGCTCTGACTGTGCAGCTGGCTCGGGGGCGGCAGTGATGCCGAGTGAAAGGCTGGACCCTGAGTGGCACAGACGGGACGACTGCGCGGCAGGGCAATGCCGGAGGGCAGTGGCCACGGACTGCACTGGACTTATCACTAATGATCATTCCAAGGTCATTCCAAGGTCTCAGACAATCGGACCACAGATCCCAGCTTTCAAGTTCAGCAGAATTAAAGGTCACTTCTGCACTGCCCCACCCCCTCTGCCATTCTCAGAGCAAATTACCGTCTCCAAGCTGCCTGGCTGCCTGGTGAACCCATGACATTGCTCTTGTTGCCTGGCTCTGAGCAGTTCTCATCTATGCTAATTAGGTTAGGGGGCCCCCTCTCCCCTTGCAGACCCCACTTAATGGTTTCCTAGCCACCAGTAGCACCACTGGGGCCCCAGAGTCCTCATCCTGACGTAGGAGTCCTGTTCAAAGCCTGATCCCAGGAGATAAGATGTTATCACTTTCTTGCTCCAGACAACCCAGGAGACAGCATTTCCACAGAGCCCCAGCTGCAAATGCCCCGGGCCCCACCGGCTCAGGGAGGCCGAGGCTGATGTAAACCATAAGTCCCAGTGGCAAGAAGCTTCCTCCTGCCCTGTGCCCTTCCTCAAATAGCTCTGCCCATTTGTTTAACTGCTTGAGAGGGGAATAAAGAGAAATAAAAGCGCAGGCTGCAGCCATCAATTTAACTGGAATTGGCGATTGCCCTTAAAAGAGAAAAATGGATATTGATCTGAAGAAGAGAAACTTCTAGCCTAAAGAAATTGATCATCAGGGCATCCTTTTACCTTAAGGCAGGAAAAGTGACCAAGCATAATTTGCACAGCCACAAAATTCAAACTTAGGATAAGAAAGAATATTGGGGAGTGTTTGCTTCTCCTTCGTCTTGGGAACACAGTTACTAAATTGAGCAACTAGGTTTTTATTTAAATATTTTATTATTGACAAGTATTCCAAATTACAAAATATTTATGCAGAAAGGAGGCTTATGGTAACAACTCCATGTAGGGACAGAAATTTCAGCAGTTACAAACACCGTGAGATACACTCTCTTGCTCAACCCCTTCATGAACCCCGTGAGACAGTTATTTTTACCCCCCATCTTACAGATCAGGAAACGAGCTCAGAGAGATATAGCAACTTGCTAGGGTCAATAGCTAGTCAGTGGGCCACCGGGATTCAGCCCCAGCTCTTCTCACTCTAATACAAGCACTCACAACAAAACGTTATCCTCCACTTGCTTCTCCTCAGGATTCTTGAGTCAGACTCCACAATAGTTTTCACTTAACCAGGAAATTCCATCTCCATTAAAAGCCAGTAGTGGCCGGTGATAGCATTACATTGTTTGGGTCTTGTAATAATAATAACAAAAAGCCAGCATCCATCAAATGCTTCCTCTGTGCGGACACTCTGCGCTGCTGCCTTGCGCCTGTCCGGTCCCTGCATCCTCACGGCTACACTCTGAGAGGTACCAGTCTCCTTGCCGTTGGACAAGTGTGGAAACTGAGGCTCCAGGAAGTTCAGTAAGTTGCCCGAGTTCACACAGCCAGCAGGCATTCAAACCCAGGTGGTCTGGCCATCTAGAGGCCATGTTCCAAGGCCAAAGAAGTGGCAGCCTCGTGTCCTCACCGCAGGGGTCCTGGGCTCTGGACAAAGTAGAAAGACAAATGGGCTCTGCTTCATGACCCTGCTGTCACTGCCTGTCTGTCTGGGGCTTTTGGCTGTTCTAACGTACATACATACGTGTGTGTGTGTGTCTGCATGGTGAGTGTTTTCATCTATAAAGATGTGTACATGAGCGTCTGTATCTACCAAGACTTCTGTGTCTAAACAAATATGCATTTCAGATGATACTGAACCCGAGACTGATTCCAAAATGTCCCAAAGAGAACTCAAAGAAAGAGTTCTACTGTATCCAGCAAGATGCCACACACGAAATCCTTTCAGTGGAGGTCCCTGCACAGAACTCCCAAGCTGGTGGAAGTGATTTAAAGGAGTGTTTTGTAAACACGGATGCATCCTGAAAGAAGTAGAGCCCCAGCCCTTGTGCCCCAGAGGCAGTCTAGTCCTGGGGTGACCCCTCCCTGAGGGACACCCACACCCAGCCCTCTGGCCAGGAAACACCGGGCCTCAGGATGCACTTGCTAAACCGCAGCAGACAGTTTTGAGTAGACAACCCTCCTTTTTAGATGGACAGAATCTCTGGCAGGTGGACCACCCCTCCCCAGCCTCAGACGCCCTCTTACCCGGCAGTACTCATCGATGGGTTTCAGCCTCTTCACAGCTACATCCCGGATATGGCTCCTCCGGAAGAGGATTTTGCCTGGAAGAAGAGACGCTCATGAGCTGGGTGATTCCGGGTGAAGCTGCCGTAGGAACCTGGGACCCCACGTTCCCTCTCCTTCAGCTTCTCAGCATCTTAGATGGCCACCAAATGCCCCCACCTCCGCCCGCTGCCAGGGAAACAAGAGAGGAGTGGTCACCTCTCCCTGGGGGCAGGAGGCGCCCCAGGCTGAGGGTCCAGGACCTATGGGGCAGGTGAGGAGCCCCAGAGGCTGCCATCTTGGCCAGATCACCTTGTCTGGGTCTAATGGCAGGATCCATGCCCCGACGCGGGTGCGGCTCTCAAGTGACCTCACGAATAAATACAAAGGGTGGCCCAGCCCACACGCTGTGCTTTGTGGTCAGGCCCATCCCTCCCTTGAGAAATTTGCCTTCATTCCTGCCAGCCGGGCAGGAATTCCTATTCTTAGCTTAGGTGGGTGGCTATTTCCAGGGCAGGCACAGGCCAGTACCAGGAAGAGTGGCTACCCCAGCCCAGTGGACCCTTCAGCGGGGCTGGTATATCCCTCTACAAGTATGGGCAAGGCTTCTGGGAAATGTCAGCTCCCAAACCTTCTCTACTGGTTACACTTAGTATCTGAATTCCTCGGTCTGATGCGTAGTAGCCGTCAATGTCCAGGTCAGTGCCTCCTTTTTAGAAGACTTCCTTGATTACCGAGCTGAGAGTAATTACCCTTTTTCCAGAATATCTACACATTTTGTCCAGTCCTAAGACACTACCACATTCTGCCATGTATTGCTGACATTCGTGAGCCCCCTCTACCAGGGGCGTGTCTGACTCATCTTAGGGCCCAAAGAGCCCAGCATGTGGTGAGGGGCTCACCTCATGCCTTTAACAGGCATCTGTTGTCCCAAGACCACCCAGTTCCCCTCTGGAGAGCCTCCTTCCTCCATTTCTAACCGTGTGGTTCAGATGAAGCTGACAACACCCCCTGTCAACAATGGTAGGCATGTCACCCAGTCTAGCTACCCAGAGTCACAGTGATTGGCTCAGAGATGGGCAAGGGGACAGGATTTGGACCAATGAGGGTCAGCCCTGAGACCTCTGCTCTCTTCCTCCGAATGTTTGCTCCCACACTTGCTAAGCTGGCGGGATGAAGGCCTGGAGCTCCTGGTGACCATCTCTATCATTGCCTGAGATGGAAACAAACCAAGAGAAAGGATCTGAGCCTGGGACAGAGCTGGTGCTCAATAATTTTTCCTTTTCTTTCCTCTTTTTCTCGGCTGTACCATGTGTCTTATGGGGTCTTTGTTCTCTAACCAGGGATTGAACCTCTGCCCTCAGCAGTGAAAGCATGGAGTCCTAACCACTGGACTACCAGAGAATTCCCTCAGTAAATGTTTCCTGAATGACTGAAGAGCAGAGCCAAGAGATGGTGAAGGGCAGACCCATTTGGCATTTGAGCTGCTGGATACAGCTGTTCCTGAACCTAGGGTCTACCTGGGACTTTTCACTTATATAAAACAATACAATTTTTAAAAATTGAAACTTGTTGGAGATGCGTTTTAATCACTTGCATCTCATTTAGGAGTCCTAAATGAGATGATTCCCATTGCCAGTGAACAAATATGTGGACTGCAGGTTAAGATACTCAGGCTTCCTCTACCGTTACCCTTTGGTCACTAAGTTGAGCCTGACTCTTTTGCGACCTCAGGGACTACAGCCCACCAGGCTCCTCTGTCCATGGCACTTCCCAAGCAAGAATACTGCAGTAGTTGCCATTTCCTCCTCCAGGGGATCTTCCCGACCCAGGGATCCAACCCGCATCTCCTGCTCGGCAGGCAGATTCTTTACCACTGAGTCACCAAGCATGAGCATTGTGTTGGTCTGGGTTGTCTCCCCAGAAGTAGACCCAGAGATGAGGAAGTGAGTGCAAGTTGTTTTGGTTTGGGAAGTGATCTTGGGAATTAAGGCAGGTCAGGCAAGGAAGTGTCACCCTGCCAGTTAATCCTCGGATGGCGGCAGCTCACGTCTGCTGAGGAACTCAAGGAGCGTGTAGAATGCACGGCAGAGGCATCCTCGATGAGGGCGAGGAGACTGGGGTGTTTACTGCCAACTCCCTGCTGTCTGAGCTTCTGAGAGCACTGCTTCACAGGCGCTCCTGGCTGAGGGTGCTCCCAGGGCTAGAACAAAGCTCCCAGTTGTCCCCATGAGCAGACTCTGGCAGGCAGAGTGGGATGGAAAGGGGCCCTGGGGCCCTGGAGGCAGCTGCTTCCCTGTCACCACAGGTACTGTCACCAGCCCTTTCCAGCCAGACTGCCGAGTACCTAACTCAGTCGCGTGTGACTTCTTGCTCATGTGTCCCTCACTCCTCCACACGCAGTGTCCACCGGAGGCCCTCCAGCGGCTGCTTCCTCCTCCTTCACCATGGCTGCACTGAGCACAAGACTGTGCATACAGCAGGCGTTCAATAGGCACTGTTGATCCACGCACCTCCCTCCCTCTCTCAGATGCTCCCTCAAGCTCCCCTTCCTCCCTTTCTCAAGGAAGCCTGGTAGAGGGACCACGTCCCGGGCAGGGAGGTGACACTGTGCAGACTGGACGGTGTCATCAAGATAAATGGGCTCCTCCATGTGCTCCTTTTGAAAGGAGATAAAATGTGATTTATCAAGACATGAGAGATGACCGTCTTTCCTCGGGGGAAGATGTCACAGAGTTGGTATTCCTGGCCTCTTTGTCTCCTACCCTTTTTTTGGTTGCCTGTTGCTCTGTTGCCTGAGGGCCATAGGAATACAGCCAAAGGGGATGGCGTGTGAGATAATGCATGGTGGGAAGAGACTCGCTCTCTGGACCTATGAAATGACAGGCAGCCCTGGGCAGGGTTGTGGGCCTTCTACCTGAGCCAGTTGGCTGTCAGGAGCTGGAGGCCACCCAGGCTCAGTGACACCAGCAGCCCAACAGTATCTCACAAGAACCTGGAGCGCTTGCTGGGAGGTAGAGCACCTGGAGGGGGCGGGGACCAGAGTTGGGGGTGGGGTGACCCCCAGACCTGGCTCTGTCCTGCTGATCCACTCTCCAAAAATAGCACTCCTCCTCTTTCTCATTCTATTGCAGGACAAAAAATAAGCTGAGAGATGGGGAGACAAAGTAGGTCCCTTTTCTAGGCCTCCATCTGAGGGCTGGACAAGCCTATGACTGGGTTTGGTATTCCTGAGATATACAGATACAGATATAGATATAGACATAGATAGATCAGATAGGACCTGATCCAGTAGCCGAGACAGAACTAGCAAAGAAAATAAACAGTTAAGGGACAATTAAGGCCTCCAGATGTGCAGAAACTTAGGAGAGGGCTGGGGTAGCAGAGACAAGGACAGTGCTGGGAGGGCTCCTCAGCCTACCTTGGCCTTCAAGCCCACCCTCTGCAGTCATGCCTCCAGGCTGGACACCTCCCATCTCCCTCCCAAGGCTCGTGGGTCTGTTGCTCAGGTATAAAGTCAGAGGAGAATCTCTGTACAAGCCATTTCCCAGTGAGTTTTTGGACTTCCAACAGGGCTTCCCTCCTTCTCACTGAAATCCTGACAGAGCACCGTCTTCTTTCCTTGGGGCCTTGGCACAGGCTGCCGGGAGTGGGGGAGGGCAGGGGAGGGAGGGCAGATCTGGAAGGGACTCTACGGTCTTGATTTCTCTGTTAGGAATCCAAACCACACTTGGAAGGCCAAACCAGTGACCATATTAAAAGGGAGAGAAAGAGAAAGGAGGAGGAGGAACATCCCCATTAAGGAAGCCGGAGCCACGGGGCATTAAAGGCCTCTTGTAAATGTAATTCAGCCCATTTACAGCAAGGCCAGGAGAGGCCCCTGCCAGAACCTTCAAAGCCAGGCAGATGCAGCCCCAGAAATATGATAAGCATAGTAAGGAAGATTACACCCAGGACCTGAGACAGACCTCAGGATTAACTCATTCCTAAAAGCAGAAGAGAGAGCCGTTGAGCGCAGCACGCCCTGAGTCTGTGAGTGGAGGCCCCTCTTCCTGCCACTCTGGGCTGGGCTGAGAAGGTGAGGGGCACTCAGCTGGAGAACTGGCTTCAAGTCCGCCCGAGCCGCAGGCTGGCTGTGTGACCCGCCACACCAGGGCCTGTGCGTTCTCATCTGGAGACTGAAGGGCAGTGCCTTGGTGCCTCCTCCCTTCACAGTCCTACGATGCATGTGGGGGTGGGGTCGTTGAGGGGTCAGACGAGGAGCAAGGGATAATAGGAGCTAGGCAGTCACTCCTGCCAGGCAGGGGCTAAGAGTTTTCCATTGGGTTCTCTGACCTAATCCTCACCACTTTATTTTTAAAATTTTCTTGTAAGGTTTTTTTTTGATATGGACTAGTTTTTTAAAGTTTTTATTGAACCTTTTATAATATTGCTTCTGTTTTATGTTGTTGTTGTTTTGACTGTAAGGAATATGGGATCTTAGCTGCCTGACCAGGGATCGAACCCATACCTGCTGCATTGGAAGATGAAATCTGAACCACTGGACCACCAGGGGAGTCCCTGTACCACGACTTTATTAAAGCAACTGCTTTTACTATCCCCACTCTGCCCAGGAGGCAATGGTGGCTCAGAGAGATTGAAGTACGTGTCCTAAGTCACACAGCTATTAAGTGGCTGAGTTGGGATTTCAACCTGGGGTTTTGGAGCTAAGATAGTGAGAGCGAGAGAGATGGCAACAAATCTCCAAAGAATTCCTTGGGCTCAGATCATGTAAGGCAGTGAGAGCCACTGAGGACATTCTTGCGTGATGGGAGCGTGATTCACATCTCCTCCACGCCAGGTGCTGGGCTGGCGATCTGGGGAGTAGCTGCCTTGGGGGCTGTGTGGGAATGAAGCAAGCAATGAAACAAGCACTGATTGTGGAGGATGCCCCACGCCACGGGGGTCCTGCTGACCAGACACAAGCGAATGAATGAGTGAGTGGTAAGAGCGAGCAAGGGGATGAGCAAAAGGACCAACGGACCAATGAGGCAGGGAAGGAGAGGTGACCCAGTGTCTAGTGGACTTGGGGAGGAAGAGCTCCCTGAAACAGCAAACCTCCCTGTCCTTTAAAGAGCCCTTAATGCCCCACCCCCATCCCCAGCCTGGGTGAGCAGGTGCCAGCCCAGTGGGAACAGGGGGATGCCCACCCTCATAAGCAGGAGGGCATCACATGGGGGAGGCCGGCTCTGCCTAACCCCCACCCCCTGCGATCTGGCCTGACCTTCTCACCACAAGCGTCCACTTTGCGCAGGGACACACAGGTGGGCACTGACCCAGGAGGTCCCTGCATTTAGGTGGCAGAGTATTTCTCCCTCCCACACAGGATACCAGGCACCTAATGAAGGATCTTAGTGGCACTTGAGGGGTCTTAGTAGTTGGTATTTGCTTCTAAAGAATGAATTATTTCAAGAAGGAGGGAGATGAGGACATGGCTCCTTCTCACTGGCAGGGAGAAGTGGTTAAAGAAAGGACTGAAACTTTGGAGAGCTGTTAACCCCAAGCTCTTCCTTGTGAAGTGTGGTATTCATAGGAGTTCCTTGAGCAGGAGTTGGGGGTTCAGGCACACAGGAAGAGCAGAAACACCAGACACAGCACGCATGGCGAGGGATCCCCCCCACCCAGCTGTGAAGAGCCTGCGGGAAAACTCCATGAACCAGGCACGTGTTCTGACAGATGGGCAAGTACCCACTGCTCAGGGGTAATAAGAGGGTACTGGCTACAGGGGAAATAGGAGAGGGCTGGCCCCGTGTGGTCTGTCCAGGCTGACCTACTCTTGGCAGCCTCACCTCTTCAAAATCCACAGCATATATGCATGCATGAATATATCCTCATACAACTCCCTCTTCCTTGCTATTTTTGCCATCTGAAATGCCATCCATCTACCCATCCCTCCTTCCAACCATCCATCCATCCATCACTGTCTTGATGAGGGCCTGCTCCACTGATAACAGATGGGGGATGCCCTGCTCTCAAGGTGTTTAGCTTCTAGGAGGGGAGGGGATGTGTATGGAAGGGATATAATCTCTGATTTCCATGGAGACTGAGGAGGAGAAGAGCCAGCCACACAAAGCACTAGGGCAAGAGGGCTCGGGCAGAGGCAAACACAGGACAAAGATGAAAGATGGAAAAGAAGCCATGTAGGAGTCTTACAAGCCACAGAAAGGGGTCTGGTTTTCCTGGGCCTGCTGACCCAAATCTCTCCCTATATAAGGCTCCATTTCTGTCATCTAAGGCCTTCTCCAGGAAGCCTTTCTTGAATGCCTGCCTTGCCCTCTTCTACCAGCCTCCTGGACCGTTGGCAGTCACCCCACTGTTGCCCTCCCCTTCTGCTGTCATGGGGAATTTGCGAGGGAACTACCATCCTCAGGGGACCCCCTCACTTTCCCAGGGGTCCCTGATGCACAGGCCAGCTCCCCGCAGCCACCCTGGCCTCCGAGGACACAGGTGCTCCCAACTCTCTCTCTTCAGTGCAACCCAGAGAGCTGGGGCATCAGAGGGACTCGCTTAAATTAGAGGGAGACCACAGGAGGCCCCAAGGTTCACAGACGACAGGACACAGAGTCCTCGTTTTCCACGAACATCACTCCTGCATGTCTAATTGGATCTGAGGACAAAAAGGAAACGAGAGTGATTCAGGCTCCCAGGGCTGCCAAAGTAAATGACCACAAACAACAGAAATGTGTTCCATCCCAGTTATGAGGCCAGAAGTCTGAAATCAAAGTGTCAGGGGGGCTGCGCTCCCCCTGAAGGCTCTAGAGAACAGTCCTTCCTTGACTCTCCCAGCTTCTGGGGCCCTAGGTGTTCCTTGGTTTGCAGCAGCATCACTCCAGTCTGTGCCTGAGCCTATGTCTCAAACACAGGCTCTGCCTTTCTCTTGTGAGGACACCTGCCTTTCGGATTCAGTTCAGTTCAGTTCAGTCGCTCAGCTGTGTCTGACTCTTTATGACCCCATGAATCGCAGCATACCAGGCCTCCCTGTCCATCACCAACCCCAGGAGTCTACCCAAACCCATGTCCATTGAGTCGGTGATGCCATCCAGCCATCTCATTCTCTGTCGTCCCCTTCTTCTCCTGTCCCCAATCCTTCCCAGCATCAGGGTCTTTTCCAATGAGTCAACTCTTTGCATGAGGTGGCCAAAGTATTGGAGTTTCAGCTTCAACATCAGTCCTTCCAATGAACACCCAGGACTGATCTCCTTTAGGATTTAGTGCCCATCTTAAATTCAGGATGACCCCATGCCAGGATCCTCAATTTAATTACATCTGCAAAGATCCATTTCCCAACTAAAGTCATGTTCACAGGTTCCAGGGACACAGGTTGTAGACACATCTTTTGAGGGCCACTGTTCAACCCACTTACAAGGCTTATGGAAGAGTCCACAGGGCTGACCAGACACTTTAGAGAGTCTTGGATCCCTACTTGGATTGTAATCATCCTGAGGACAGGCATGACTTTCTCTGCTCCCTTTATCCCTGGCAATACCTGGCATGGAGCTGGGTGTAATGAATGTAGGTGTGGCCTGATACTCTTAGGAGGGATGGGGCAGTGTCTGGAGAAGGGGGTCAAGGGTCTCTGGAACCTAAAATGGGAGAGACAACTGCTAGTATCTGCAAGCTGAGTGAATGGGGGACAGGGGTCCTCTCTGGCTCTGTAGGCTGATGTGGTACCCTGGGGAGAAGTGACAAATTTCCCAAAGCAATTAGAGGAAAGAAGATGTGAGGGTTTCTAGAGGGACTACCCCCCTACCCAAAATGCCATGTATGAACGTTTGTGCCCCTCAAAATTCATGCTGAAACCCTAACGCCCACCGTGATGGTAATTAGGAGGTGAGGCCTGTGGGAGGTGACGAGGTCATGAGGGTGGAGCATTCATGAAGGGAATTAGTGCCCTTATAAAGGGGCCTGCAGAGCTAGTCCTGATGTGTGATGCAGAGAGAAGTCTGCAGCCTGGAAGAGGGCCCTCACCTGACCATGCTGGAACCCTGATCTCAGACTTCTGGCCTCTAAAACTGTGAGAAATCAATTTCTGTTGTTTACAAGCCACCCCTGTGGTATTTCGTGATAACAGCCTGAACAGAAGACAGGTGACGAGACACAGGCAATGCCTATGGAGAGGAAAAGGGAATAATTAATCTTCTAGTCCCCTGCTCTCTGCAGGCTCACGACCTGGCGTGGGTCCTTGGGTGAAGTGGGTCAGGCCAGCAAACGAACCCTGTGTCCGCCTGCCCGGCTTGGGTGCCTTGCACGGCTGTGGCGCTGACAGATTGATGAGGACAGACGCTCTTAAGTAAAAAGCCTTGGGCGGAGGAGGACCGAGAGAACCTAATGCCTGAACCTGCTCAGGGTGACAACAAAAAACACCCCTCTTCATTTTCATGCCTTCAGTTTCAAAGGGGCTGATACTACTAACTCCCAACTCCAGGAGTTACCCCAGGGGGCAGGGACCCAAACTGCTCCAGGGAGAATCAGCCCGGGACTTCATTAATCATTCAGACCTGAGGACAAAGAGGCATCAGCTTTTCACTGGACAACAGGGTCTGGTTAGCGGAGAGAACACAGAGGCCCTGCAGGAAGGGAACACAACACGTGGAGGGGAGGAGAATGGAGAAACATTCCTTTGCCGGCTCCCCAGGTTTCTGCAAGCTGGTCCTGCCCTCGATGCTCAGCTGCTTGCTGACTGCAGCGGGAAGGCAGGCCCCTGCTTGTCTCTCCAGAGCTGCCCCTGAAGCCAGTGTGCTGTCTCTGATCTGCTGCAGTCTGGGGACAGTTGGCCACCGGATCACACCTGCTCTCAGCCTCTGTTGTGGCCCAGATGACAGCCCCACTCTCTGCGGCCTTCTGCCTGGCTCAGTCTGCACTCTGCCCCTAAGCCTGCTTCTTGCATGCTACACTTGGCCTTGCTTGCCCTCGTCCCAGACCAGTAGAGACAAACGGCCCTGTGGGCTGGGGCAAGGCTAGGGTGAAGCCCGGATGCTGAGGCTGGAAGCAGTGAGCACACACAACTTCCGCAAGGACCTGGTCCCACTGGGGAAGGTCCTCAGCCCAGGGAATCCTGACTCCATGCCCTGAGTTCTGGCTCCCACGAATCTCTCTCTTCTAAATCCATGCCAGGATCCCACCTTGACTTAAAGTCTAGCATGGTAAGCATTTGTGGGTTTTGCCTGTCAGATTTGTGCCCGAGTTTTCTTTGGAGAAATAATTTCTCCTTCATTCTCTGTCTGTTTTTAGGAAGGCTCATCTTACCCTAAACTCCTGGAGTTACCAATTAGTATAGTCCAGCCACAGGCCTGTGACCCAAGTTGGTCAAGTGAGAATCAGAATGGGACTTTGGTGGAACCACCAGAAAGAGAAGTGCTCCTTCTACAGGGGCTGCTAACTCATCAACTGTAAGTCCCAAATCGCTAGGAAGCATCTTTGCTTCCTGGTGGTGGCCCACTTCCCCATCACCATTTGGGGAAAGCCTGAGAATGAAGTCACCAGAGAAGAAAGCAAAGCTGAGAGCTAGAGAGATCCAGCCATACCTGAAGCCATTACCCCTGAGGCGTTCAGCTAGGTGAGTCAATAAATTTCTACTTTTTTCTTAAACCAGATGGAGATGGGTCTAGTCCTTGTCACCAGGAGGCTCCTTTTTCAGGTGGGTCAAAAAGTTCATGTCAGTTTTTCTGTAACATCTTATAAAAAAAAAAACCCACATGAATTTTTGGCCAACCCAATACATCTAGTTCTTTACATCACTTCGATACATCTAGCTCCACAACATTTACTATTGTGTGATATGAGACAAGTCACAACCTAATTGAACCTCAGTCTCCTCAAACTGCAAAAGGGGCACAGTAATGTCTAACTCAAAGGCTTATCATGAGGAATCAATGAATAAGTGTATTAAAGCATTTAACATGGAGCCCAGCCCATAATAAATGTTGAACAAATGGGATCTCTTATGAGCTGACAAGTCCAGGTCAATAGGTGTGGGGTGGGGTGGGCGGGGCTGGGGGGCACCACCTGGCCCGGCCCACCTCCCTGGGCACGTGGGGTCCCAGCACCGCAGCCTTCCTTGTGCACGCTTCCACCTGGTTTCCCCACCCAAGGCCGAACGCTAACTACCTTCAGCCTGTAGAGCCTTCCCTGATTCCCCTAAACACACCGTGTTTCCCCCACGGCTCCCGTGTCTCCTCTTCCTCCATCCACTTGATTCAAAGAGCAGAGAGCGCAACACAATGGAGGCAGGACTACTCACTCCATCCGCCCACCTTGAGCGCTCTGGCATGACTCACACAGGTGCGGCTGCCCCTCAGCACTCTCCGCCCCCAGCTCCACACACTCAGGGAAACAGAGTTACAAAACTCCACTGGGGTTTTGTCACTGAGAAAAACCTTAACCCTCCTGCAGCCGCAGCATGCTTACAGCAAGAACTGGCACACTGAGGTGGGCACACCTGTCTCCCAAGTTCTGGC
>SJYC01028767.1:0-61094 GCA_006408675.1 Madoqua kirkii | reverse complement strand
GGTGGATCTGAATGAATAAGACATGGTTTCTGTTTTTCAAAAACTTCAGTTTTCAAAATCCCCACAATCAAGGAAGAAGGAACTGAAGTTCAGAGGTATTTTCTGACTTGCCCTAAGACACACAGTGCTGGGACTAAAGCCAGGTCTGATTCCTTTCTGAATAAATGGACATCCATTACCATACACAGGAAACCATCTCAATGTTGGAAGAGCCGTCGGGCACAGCAAAAGAAACTGTAGACGGCAAAGCAGGCTCAGAACTTCTCTCTTACCCAGTTTTATGAATGAACAAGTCAAACCAAGTGACATTTCCTAAGATTCTAGTTGGTGCTCCAGATGAAAACTTCCTGGTTTCATAGAAAAGTAAAGGTAAAGTGGGATTTTGTTCTTATTTTTAGTCCCCTGTTGAACCAGATAACTAGTGACGATTGTCACTACATGGTTACTTTATAAATTTATGTTTACAAAGCCAGCCTTATGTTTACAAAGCCAGCCGGCAGAAGTCATTCCTTTTGGGTACTACACATGCAATTCCAGCATCTAACCCTAGGTGGCTTGTTAAAGTTGGGTAAGGTTAAGTGAAAAGGGACAAAGTGTTATCTGAGAAGACCTTTACTGTCGAGACACTTTATCAAAAGGACAACACTGATCCACTTCTAACTGATATAATTTTAAAAACCCATAATATGAAACTTGAAACAAAACTTGAAACAAACACTCTGGTGTGGATGGCATACCCTTTCTAGCCAGTGAGTCTTCATCTGCAAAGTGTGGTGGTTGTCATTGAAAGAGATGAATATAAGCACATGAAACCCTTCGCACAAAGTCTGACAAAAATATGTACTTAATAAAGAGTAGCTATAATCCTTAAATTGGAGAAGGCAATGGCACCCGACTCCAGTACTCTTGCCTGGAAAATCTCATGGCTGGAAAAGACTGGTAGGCTGCAGTCCATGGGGTCGCTAACGACTGAGCGGCTTTACTTTCACTTTTCACTTGCATGCACTGGAGAAGGAAATGGCAGCCCACTCCAGTGTTCTTGCCTGGAGAATCCCAGGGATGGGGGAACCTGGTGGGCTGCCGTCTATGGGGTCGCACAGAGTCGGACACAACTGATGAGATTTAGCAGCAGCAGCATAATCCTTAAATAGAAATCTCTCAGTTGCAACTATTAATTTTGTTAAAAATTCTAAGCCTACACATAGTTCCTCGGAAAGGTATTTGCAACTTTTCTCCTATAGCCAATTAGTAGCCCTGGGCTACTGGGCTCACATGTGAACTCCTTCTGCAACAAGCCTTACTATTTAAAAAGAGCTCTGCCAACTACAGAGATTTTACTTAAGCCATCTTCATCAATTACCAATTATTAAAGTTGTAAATTCATCTTTCAGATCAGAAACAAGAAGCTGAGAGTAAAAAACTTGCCAATCAGAGAAGGCACCAAATTACCAGTTACTCCTTGTCTCAACTCTCCTCTTCTGGCTTGTTGTGAAATTTAGGTCTGCAATAACTGTTTCATAAAGAAGAGCAAAAGATACTCCTTTAGAATCTCAGTTTATTGTATTTTATTATTATTATTTTTGTCTTTACCTTTTTGCTGGAGACTCCTTAAAAGAGACCCAAGCCTTTTCCCCTCCTAACAGACAACACAACTGTCCATGTAGAGTTTAGATACCATGTTATCATCAAAACCACCAGTGAACGGTTCCTAGGCTAGTCTCTCCCATCTCCAGAGAGACTTTTGAAACAAAAACCTTAGCAATCACCTTGGCCCCAAACTTCACCCCATCTTGGAAGGGAGAGAAGAGTGTTCCGACTTACGACGAAGTGTGGCTGGGGCTTGAGCACCCTTCTGGTTAGGCTGGTGATGGGGGTGGGGAGTGGGAAGAGGGCTGTGCTGTGACATACACCTCCATCCCACAGGGACCCAGAAACAAGCAGGCAATTCAGGTATGTATAGGGATGTGAGATCGATGAACCAGCCCTCACAGGTGTGATGCCTCGTCTCCCATGCGCCTCTACTTTAGGTCAGAAACTGACTTACCAATACAGGGCCAGGGGTTTATATTAGGTGAATGGCCTGAATGTAACCAAATACCCAGAAGTGCTGAAGACAGTCAGTCTACCAAAGGGCTCCACTGGACCTTCAAACAGTGCTTCTCCAGCTTTCCTACACATACAAATACCCTATGCATCTTATTAGAATGCAGACTGTAACTTCTTGGGTCTGGCATGGGGCCAGATTGCATATCTAACGAGCTCTCCAATGAAGCTTCGCTGCTGATCTGCCAGCTACATTTTGAACAACAGCAAACCTTGAAATGCACAAGACCGCCTGCAAGACCTCACTCTTGGAAAGGAGCTGAGAGTGACAGCTCATAGTCTTTTGTGTCGAGCCCCAAACTAGGACTTACCAAGTCACCATCAACTATTGAGTGCTGGCTGTGTGCTTCAGGGATAACATTTCATCTGATACTCTCAACAGCCCTGGGGGAATTTAACAGATGAAAGTCACCAGGGAGGTGCAGAGATGCAGAGTAAGGCTAGCCCTGGGTCACGGGCTAGGCTGTGGAGAGGCTGAAGTGAGGCCTCCAGTGCTGACTGCCATGCAACACGTACCAGCCTCCGTCATGGACAAAGCACAGTCTGGACAACAAGCACCCAGTGTGAACCCAGAGGTGTTTGAGCCCAAAGCTGGTGTTTGGAACCACCACGCTCTGGGGCTGGCAGAGCTGAGGAGTCACACGGTATATCCTTCAGCAATGCAGCTTTGAAAATTCTCCCTGAGATCTGCCCCATTCGTCCTCATTAAGGGGAAATCTAGCCCCTGGGCTCCAGCCTGGGGAGAAATAGAAGCATGGCCCTTCTTCCTCCCTCCCTTCCCCTGAAGGGTAGAGAGAGGCTACTGCTGCCAGCCCCGTGCCCGCCTCTTTCAGTGCCCTCACATCCTCCTAAGTTTTCTGAAGGTGCATTCAAGTGAACAGACTTCACCTTCAGACCATGCCAGTCCCTCAGGCCCACTGTGGTCTGGAGGCTGGGCTGCCTGGCATCCTGGGGCCTCCACGGTGGACACCAGTCCTTGCAGCCGTGGAGGTGAAGGGGGAGGGGTGCTCTCAGGGCCCACAGCTCGGAGCCAGGCGGCCCCTGGATGAATGGGGCATCAGTTCCTATGGGCCTGGGGCGTCTCTAAGAGCTAGCTCAGTTCTCACCAGGGAAGAGCTCTGGCTCAGGGCTCTGTCCTTGGGCTGGGTCCAGTTGGGGTGACCTTGAGCAAGCAGTGGAGGGGTCAGCCCAGGGACACCATGGAGATCTGCCATCAGCACCCCTTACCTCCTAAGAAGGGGGGCCCTGAGCTCCCTCTCAATGGACCTCAGTGTTCTTCCTGCACCACCACTACCCCGCCACCCCTCCTAACCCCTGGGCCCAGAAGCCAGAGTGCCTAGTGCCCGGAGGCTCCTGGGGAGAGAGGCTGGTAGTGGGACTCCCCAGCACAAAGCATCTTTCATACATGCCAGAGGCTTCAGCTAGCTCAGAGAGTGGGGGAAGCTTCCCTTCACCCCAGGGTGAAGCCCAAGGCCCGAGGTGGGGGAAAGGTCCTGGGAAAACTGGGTCTGCATCTTGGGCTGGGCTGCCCCCAGTACAGCCTGCGTGTCATCAGCCGTTCTCGATCCCTCCCTCACCCCCAGCCTAGGCCATCTGCGAGGCCTCCTGGATATTCCTCTGAAATACACCTCAGGCCTTCTTCCTTCCACACTATTGCCCAGCCTGGGCCAAGCCAGCCTTCTCTCTTGCTGGCCCCATCTAGTCTCCACGGGTCTCCCCACCCGACACTCACTCCCTTTCCCTTCCAGTCTATCCCAGATGCTCAGCTGAGAATCCTTTCAAAACAGAAATCAGATCATGGGTCCTCAGCCTAAAAATGTCAGAGACCTCTCACCACACTGAGGACAAATCCTCACCCCTCAGTCTGGCCCGAGACCATGGCACAGCCTGGCTGGGTGGCTGAAAACTCACTGACCAGGCTTCTCACGGTGGCCCCCTCACCCAGGGGCCCAGCACCTGCTATCTTCTCCAGCTCAGCAGCCCTCTTCCTGTCTCACCCGGAGCACGTCTGAGCTCAGGTAACTGACCTCGCATTTACACGAGTGTGAATTTACTGATAGTGCCACTCCCAGGGCACACCTGAGTGCCCTCTAAGCAGGAGTGAAAGGATGTGACCCTCGAAAAAGGATGTTTGGGCATGGGGTAAGCAAACCGTTTATTTCTAGACGGGAGGAGGTGGGGAGATCAGGAATGTCACGGAGACTGGAAGTCACTGGCCTCTGGCGACTTTGCCAACATGCAAGATGACCCCGGTTGCTCTGTAGAACTTCTAGTTTTCTGCGTGCAATGTGCCACAGTGATGAGCAAGAGTTACACTAGAATCCAGGACTCTGGCTCCCTGCCCAGGGCACATTTTCCTGCACATTATATTAGGCAAGCTGACTGAGACCACGTAAAGAATGCATTTCTGCTTAGATCAGAGGCTTCTTGTGGAAGATACCCCAGGACACACTCCATTGGGAGCTGAGGGTTTGGGGTGGATGTTCAAGAAGCTGGTTCTCTTCTAGAATTATCTCTGGACAAGAAGATACATGGCACATGGTAACAAAGTGACCTGACTCTTGCCTTGGTCTGGAAATGAGGGAATGGCATGGGAAGGACTAGGGGGCCTGATCCACACTGACGTTTAAAAGTAAAAGGGGCCTTGAGTGACTGTCTTCCCCAAAGCTCATTACCTCCAGGGAGACCTGGCTGCCGCGCAGCTCGCTACCCTGCTCTGTTATCACGCCGTCAGGTCCAGAGATGCTCAGTCTCCTCCCACCTTTCTGCCCAGATCAACCATCTGGATCTTCACCTCTTCAGAAAGGCGCTCTTCTGCAGCTTCACAAGTGACCGCAGGGAGGGCAGGAGCAGCAGGAAGCGCAGCTGGGGCTGCTCTCCGGCGCTGACTCAGCACAGAGAGGGCGGGTGGGCGGAGGGTGGTGCACAGGAAACCCACGTGTCCTGCAGCCGAGCTGCCCGAAGGAGAGGCAGGCTGGGAGCCCCGGAGCGCCTCCTTCGGCAGTTCACACCATGAGTTCTAGGCACTGCACGCTTGCACCGCTCTCCCAAACCCAAACCGTGATTAACCCATTTGACAGATGAGGAAACTGATCTGGGAGGCCTGTGACTGGGCCACATGGCAGACCTTACCTGCTTACACACACGTGTGGAGCCCTCTCATTCCTGGGCAGCTCTGCCACAGGAATGGCACGCTGTGAAATCCTTGGTTCCACAACTCCTGCCTGCCTGGTTCACTGTGGCCACTCCACCCCCCACACTTTCCACCTGCTTTACACACTTCCTGCTGTTCTTAAACATCCACACTCCGTCACACTTGGCCTGCTGGCCCCTCAGCCTGGCACCCCGGGCCCTGATCTGCCCACGTATGGCTCAGTTCAGGTGCCACCTCTGTAAAGCAGCCTTTTTGGATCACATAAGTGGGGCTTTCCCTGTGGCTCAGTGGTAAAGAATCCCTGCAATGTAAGAGGCATAGGAGGCAAGGGTTTGATCCCTGGGTCAGGAAGATCCCCTGGAAGAGAGCATGACAACCCACTTCAGTATTCTTGCCTGGAGAATCCCATTGTCAGAGGAGCCTGGAGTTTATAGAGTCACAAAGAGCAGGACGTGACTAAAGCGACCGAGCATGCGTACACATATGGAGCCCCAGTGGCATGACCCAGCTGCTCTTCTTTCTGGAAACTGCTCACTGGTTTGCTTCCAGACGCCCCTTCTGGAAGGGGAGCTTCCTGAGAACAGCAGCCCAGTCTACCTTGCTCTTGGCTACGTCACCAGTGCCTACAGCTGGGCCTGGCACCTTGCAGATACTCAACTAATACCTGCGGCAGAAACTAACACGGAACACTCTTCCACGTAGCCTTCAGAATCAGATGCCGAGAACAGGCCAGGGAACCACCCGCCCCAGATTACAGAGTGACAGGATGATTTTGAGGGGTGGGGGCAGTAATTACAGCAAGAGAAGGCCCAGCACTTCCAGAGGAAGTAGAGGAAAGTTGCTTTTAAAACAGCACACGGTGCTGTGCAGGCCTATAATCTTGTTGATCTTTTGGAAACCCTGGCATTACCAGCAGGCATCACCAGCAGACCCTATTTTCCCTTCTGCATCACATAAACCTTTGCCTTTCCCTGCCATCCCAGGTCATTGGTGGGGCTCAGAAACCTCTCAGGCCATCTCCCTTGGAGGCTGTAGCACCCACCAGTATCTCTGAGCCGCTGAATCCCTCCCAGCCCTCCAGGCCCTTTGGGGAGGGTTTTCTCAGGCCTGGTGGGGATCAGCAGAACCACCGACAGTCCAGGGAGAGAGCTGACTCTTCCCCACATCACGGACCGGCTCTAGCTAAACATATCCCTCCCCCTTGCTTCCTTCTGAGCTGGAACAAATACCGGATCTCCTGCACAGGGCTCTCAGGGGGCAGGGAGAGGAAGGACTCAGAGCCTGTGCTTGCAATTCACCCAGCACCTACCCTGCACTGGGGCCCCAGACTGCCTCTTCACTAAGGGGCCAACATGTAAACTGGTGAGCGGGTACCAAAGGACGAAGCATGCTTGATTTCTAAAAATACACCCCTCTAAGCTCATGAGGTCATGAGGCTGTGGGCAGCCTGGCAGCACCTCTCTGATTAAGGTGATAGGCTCACTTTTCTTCCGAAGCTATCTAGCTTCTCCACGCCTCACCAACCCGGGAGTATGTATACTGTGGGTGGGACTGACTCTGATATGAGGGTGAAGGGGCTTTCTGGAAGTTCAGAGGCCAGCACCAGCCATACAGAGACCAGATGGCTTGGAAGTGGGAAGAGGCCTCGCACAGCCTTTGCCAAGCGAGTTGACCTCTTTCTGCTCCGCTGCCTGGCTTCTGAAGCCCCTTGGTCCCTGGTTACAGTGGTTTGCTTTTTACATCAGCAGCCACACATTCTATTTCACTCTGTAATGACCATTTCCTCCCCGAGAGCCTCCTTGAGCTGGCAAACTCAAGATATACAGGAAATCTATTCCAATCCCAGAATGGGCAACAGGAGATGGATTTTCCACAATAGTCTTTTAAAACAAGGCAGAGAGTTCCATGTAAACAGTAGGCTGCCCTGAGAGGCTGCCGACCCCATCATGCTTGGCCCAGCGTCCTAAAGAACTTCACTTCTGTCCACTCCTCCCCAAAGCAGGAGACCTCACAGAGATGCACTTGTGAGACAATTCTCTTTGGTTCTCTTGCATTTCTGTGTCTTGTCAACAAAGCACTGACTGCCTTTTGTTCTGGATTATCTTTTCAAAGGTGCTTGTAGAGCAAACAGTTTTCAAAGACAGAGGCCGTGTCTTGCTCTGGAGCAATCAGCAGCTTTGCATAGAGCCTTGGGAGACTGGGACAGTCTCTCTCCAGAGCCAAAGGAGTAGGTTTGCTTACTGCCCATTATAAAAGATGTGGGCTCCTTAAGATCTGGTCCCTCTCCTATAATGTAATACACCGCATGTGCAGCATTGTTCTGGGCCCGTGGGGCCACGCCTATGGGACTTGGAGGCAACAATGAGCTGTTGCTCCTGCTGCTTGCAATGCCATCGTGAAGCCTTTTGTCTCTGACCCAGGAGTCTCGTGTTTTCTGCTGGCATCCAGGAATCTGGGGTAAGCTAATGTAATTGGCTTGAAAATATGGTAAAATCCCAGATCTTACTCTAAAATCTCAAATCTGGTGGACTAGTGCTGCTCATATTGAGGTCAACACTGTTGACCAGTCTCTGAGTTTCAGGTCTGTTTCCTGAAACTCGGGTCTGTTTCCTGCTTCCAGCAAACTCAGAAGAAGTCCCAATTATAAAAATATACATAAAGCAAGAAAAGAATTACTTTAATAAAAAGTATGCTCTACTTTGCAAAAGGGTTTATTACGTGTCTCTTTTACAAAAATAGCATTTAGGATACCTAAAAGATGATGTGATTTGTCCCGAAGAGAAAAATTTATAAAGAAGTTTTTAGGAATAAGCATTAAGATAAAACAAGGTTCACTCCTGCTTTTCTGTTAGAGGTGTGAATGCCAATAGATCAGGATTGGGAGTGGAACTTCTCAGGGACAACTGTCAAACCGCCATCTCCTTCCCAGGGATCAGCTGGCACGCTTACTTACTAGCCCTCTCTGCCTCATTATACTAAAAGTCAATTTCTGGAGTCTGTAATTGTAGAAAACTGAGTCATCAATTTCCTGGGTTTGATAATGTACTGTTGTTACATAAGATATTACTACTGGGGAAGCTGGGCAGTGGGTACACAGCTCAGTGGCTATGTGATGACGGCAAGAGTCCTTAAATTGGAACTAATGCCACCTACCTTGTGGTTTGGTCGTGGAACTGGAGGGGAGGAATATCGAGTGCCTAGGAGTTTTACAGGGCTTCTCAGGTGGTGCTAGTGGTAAAGAACCCGCCTGCCAAAGCAGGAGACATAGACGTGGGTTCAGTCCCTGCGTTGGGAAGATCCCCTGGAGGAGGGCATGGCAACCCACTCCAGTATTCTTGCCTGGAGACTCCCATGGACAGAGGAGCCTGGCAGGCTATGATCCATGGGGTCACAAGAGTCAGACACGAGTTAGTGACTAAACCACCAAAGGTCTATGAGTCTCCAGACAGGAGCCTGCAGCCAGAGCACAGCAGCTGGCCTAATGCTCCAAAGACACCCCCAGAACCCCTGCCTGGCAGCAGAGACACACCTCACGTCCCGGTCACCTCTAAGGCTAAAATCAAGGCGCCTCTAGAGACCACAGGGGCCCCCTGCTTCCTGCCCTTGGATTCCCCTTGTCCTGAAATTCCAGGCAAGGCAAAGCGCTGGCGGAGCAGTTCCTGAACCTGGCTGCTGCCCTCCCGGGCTGCCTGCCGGAGCACCCCTGCTGGATTACCTCAGCGTCTTTGAGCACCGAGGTTCTGCTGAGTCATCACCGCCAGGGCCCAACCCTGGGGAATCAGCAGATGACTGCAGACGCCCTCTCCAGAGGCAGGGAGGTGGGAACAGGGTCTCCAGCTGGTGTCAGGTAATACAGCCTACCTTAGGCATCCTGTCCGGGGCCCCTTCCCAGCTGATGCTCCCACCCTGCACTCTATGGGTGCTGGCTGCTAAGGGCTCACAGCTCCCCTTCTGTAGGGACATGCCCTCAGCCCTCAAGAGCACCTGTCCACACTTCACACTGCTGGGAGCGGGGGCAGCTCATGACCGTAGTGACTGATGTACTATTGTGGGGAGCATAAACATTGTCCCCTAACATTGGACAACTCTGTGGCGCTGTCCACTCTCCAGAGCTCCTCACGGGATCAGGCTGAGGCCAGACTTAGCTGGCCCCGTACCTCGGCCCCTTGTCTTCCCCTGACCTGGGCTGTTCCCCTCACTGACCCGGGATGTTTACCCTCGACTCAGGCTCTGCTTTCCAGAACCTGACCTAAGGTAGGCAACAGTCGTCACTGCCCTTTTCTGAAACCCTCATTTCCTGGGGGAGCTCCTGTGATTCAGAGTTGTGGGGTGGCTTGGGAACCCCCAGGCCCACTCTAACCCTTACTTGCTTCGTTCTGCTTCTGCTTTTTTTTTTTTTCCTTCAATCTTTTTCCTTCCTCTTCAAGCTGAGAACTGAGTAAAGCATGAGGGAGTTAAGGTAGCTCCTAGTGAGTGAGGGAAAAGCCAGTAACAGGGCCTGGGGATCTGAGGGTGGGATTCAAAATGTCCATTCTGAAGTTCTGGAGAGCAAGAGAGCAAAAGGGAAGATCTGGTGAGAGAGCTCCACTGAAGGAAGGGGAGAAATGCAGAAACGCACAAGAAAAGGCAACTTCCTTCAGGATGGAGGGATGGGGGTAGGCATGAGGGAACAGTCAACCTCATTCCTCTAGACAATAACACACACGATGCACAATATCCTGTCTTGGGGGCTGGCCGAGTCCAGTGCCTTCTTCCAGGAGTTGGATCTTTTGGGTGGGAGTGGGGTAGGAGGGAGGGGCAGTCTTTTAAATTAATAGCTGCCGTTTATTGAGCATTTACTATGGGACAGGCACTGTGCAAAGTATTTCACATGAATTCTTTTGATTTCACCCCAATCCTAGAAGAAGAACCTGAAGTTCAGAGAGGTCTCTATCCTGCAGCAGGAGGCTTTTGATGCCTTGGGCTCACAATGAGCTCCTTCTCCATCAAAATGGGAATTTCAGGGAATTCCCTGGCAGTCCAGTGGTTAGGACTTGGCACTTTCACTGCCAGGGCCTGGGTTTGATCTCTGGTCAGAGAACTAAGCACCTGCAAGCCAAGTGGCGTGCCCAAAAAAAAAAAGGAATTTCACAGGGATAAGAAGGGTCACATTCTGCCTTAAGTGCATCTATGATTAAGGAGTAGACCTTCCCTTAGCTTGGGGGTTCCTTTAGATGAAGGAAACAAATCCAGATCTCCCTAGATTCACTCAGCTACCCTAGTCCCTGGCCCTGGGCACTTATTCCTGGGCCTGTATTGGCTGAGCCCCTCATAAACACCCAGTGAGTAAATAACAGTGAAGCGCTTTCTCCTTGGATCACTGGTCACAAGTTGGGGAGAAACTGGTTCTTCTTGATAAACAGGTAGCCTTCATACCCCGAAGCCGGGTCCACTCAGCAACAGGGCCCGGCACTGGCTTCCTAGGATCTTGGATGCTTGTGTCCACAGCATACTAGCTGGGCTCCCAGGTCCTTGGTGGGTGGAGAATCTGACTGTACTGGAGCAACATCTAAGGTCACTATAAACCTTGGTGTTGGATGTTCCAGTTCCCTTAAGGCTCAGCAGAAAGCCAGGCAGGGTGCAAAAGTCCCCCTCGTTAACTCCGGAGCTGGGGAAAGGAGGCAGTCTTCTGCCTCTAGGGAAGGGGCCCAGGGCTGAGATTCCTGACACCCTCACTGACTCGTTCTCATCTTGTCTGTCCTGTAGGATTTAGTTCTTCTTTTGTAGGTAAATCAATTCTCTACAGCTTTAGCATTAGACGGGGAGGGCAGGCAGTAATGCCTGCTTTTGTCTTTCACTGATTTTGAGGATGGGGGTACACTTCTTAGAGAAGAACCACTCTCTGGGGGAGCTGCCCCTCAGTAGGTTTCAAGTCAACAAGCAGGTACTAACTACGGGCAGGCCACGTGCCAGGGATTAATGAGACGCAGACCTGATACTTGCAATGGTCCCCCTGATCCCTGTCATCCTGGAGGCTGGCCCAGGGAGGGTATGGAGGGTGAAGACCACTGGAGGGCAGCTCCCCAGGAACCAGTCCAGCCCACCAGCCTGGGGAAGGACAGGGCATCGGAGAGCCAGCAGGCAGTACCACCCATGCAGTTCGGGGCAAAGAGCCCAGTTTGGGGCAGGAGACCAAGTTCACACCTCAGCTCTGCCACTTTTATGGTCAGTGACTTAACATCTCTGAACCCCAGCATCTTCATCCTTCAAGTAGACGTTATAATGCCCGTCTCAGTTTGGAGATTTGTATATGATCACAAATTTAAAAGCACTTGTAAGCTATATATTCTCGACACCAATTGAAGACATCACAGTAATAGCAAGTTGTGGCACACCTGAGAAGAGTCCCTCTCGATTACATAACATAATCAATTGCCTTGAATACGCTCCAAAACGGTGTGATGGTTAACGGCCTTTATGACCAGACAAACCTGGGTTCAAATCCTCTCTCCGTCAGCTCACAGGCTGAGTTATGTAAGCTGGCAGGGCCTCGCTGGATGACCGTGCCAGGCTATGTGTGATTACAGTGGGAGCCAGTGGAGAGTCCAGTCTGCCGTTTTTCATCCTTTCAAGGGAGAACTTGAGCTCGCTATGCTTTTTGTAAAAAGGACACCAAAGCCCCAGCGCTGAGAAGCTCCTCATAGGTTACACAGTCCGGGGCCAACAGAGGTAGGAGAGGCCCCAGTGAAGACAATGGCCTTTAAAATCAGGGACTTCCGGTCCCCTGGGGGTTGGTAACGTGCAGGTTGCTAGGCCCACCCTGAGCCAGAATTCTAGTGGAACTGCCAACCTTCTCTTGGCCTAGAGAATACCCCTCTCCAGGGTACCCCATCCCACCATCAGGGACCATCCAAGCTTACCTGGGAGGAAGGGGATGATTCTCTGCTTGGGTCCTTCTGGCCACCTTCGATGGGAAACTTATCCAAAAGCTGCATCTGAGAAGCCAGACAGAGGGATAGGATTCAGAAGACTGGAACTACTCCGCTTCCCTGACTCCACTCCACTGCTCCCGGGCCCCACCGCCCTCACACGGATGAGCGACACCTCAAATCCCTCATTTCACAGACGATTAACAAAGCACATGGGGCGTGAGTGCGCACAGGCAGAGCTCTCTGTGCATCAAAGGGGGTGCCTGAACCGTCTCAAGGAAGCCTGAGGGTGCAAGGGGAGGTGTCCGGAGACGCCCCAGAGCGAGGCCAGGGTAGGGGCCAGCAAGATTTCAGGCCAGGCTGCAGGTGGGATTTCCAGAGGCTTCTGTGGACCCAGTTTTTTTCACACGTCATAAGCTGGGTGAGCTCTTTAGTCACACGTCATCCAACCCATCCCCCCGACCCTAGGCCAGGATGCGGAAGGCCCCACCTGATACATCAGACAGACCACCCACCTTCCAGAACCACTCCGCAGAAACAGACCCAGATGTTATTTTAATTGCAAACCAAGTCTAGCCCCTTGCCCCCTCCTCCATCTCCTACCTTCCCACCCTGAGGTCGCTGCTGTTTTTCCAGGGACAGACCCATTGGAAGAGCTTCCAGGGTTCTGGAAGAACAGCTGTTTTTTCTTCCGCTATGCTGGGCTGAAATTCTGTATAAACTGGAAAAACACACAGGAGACAGGATGGACGAAGCCACGGCCCCTGTGTGTGTATGTGTGTGTGCGTGTGTGTGTGTGGTCAGCCTCCCTTCCAAGACGAGGGAGGGCCGGAGGTGGAGCGCAGTGGAGAGCCGGACCCAATCCACTGCCCCAGCTGCGTGACCCTGGGCCAGGCTGCAGGCTTTTGCCTCATCGGTAAAATGAGGAAGATCCCTCACATGATGACTGAAAGTTCATCCCTTCTTTCTAATATTAATTAATATTTATTGAGCGTCTCCTTAGAGCACTGGGCATTTAGAAAAATTGGCAATAAAAAAAAAAGGATGAAGTTCCTGCCCTCAGGGAGTTTATATTCTAGTTGGTAAGAACACACAGTAACCAAATGTGTGCTATGTTGTGGGGATATGTGTTATAAAGAAAAATGAAGTAGGATAAGGTGGTGGGGGCAGAACAGGAAGAAACAGTGATTTTACATAGCGTGGTGAGGGAAGCCTCACAAATCAGATGGCAATTTGGCAGAGACCTGATGGAGAGGAAGCGAACCACAGTGGAGGGGGAGAATGGTCCAGGCAGGGGAAGAGCCAGTGGCGTGGAGGCTGGAGAGCAGTGTGCAGGGCTGGAGGTACAGGTAATGGGATCCAGGCAGAGGATGGCTGGAGCTACAGGGAAGTGAAGGGGCCACACTGGGGAAACAGGCGATCACTTAGGAGTCAACTTGGACCAAACTGCTGCCTTGGAGGTGGTGAAATGTGGTCCTACGCTAGATCTGACGTGTGCGTGGTATGTGTGCATACCTGTATGTGTGTGCACACATGCCCGTGTGTGCATATTCCCATCTAGCCACCTGCCTGCCCAGTTCTAATACATGATTTTAGGATCCTCTCTTGCACAGCCATAATCCAACATACACAGGCTATTTAGAGCCCACACGTGAAGGGTGGGCCGTTGTTGGATTCCATTCAAAACAACACAACTACTGCACCGTTATTAACTTTCACTTCCCTGAACACAGACTAAAACTGAACAAAAGCTGGCTCATGGGTTTTCAAACCCCAATGTTGGAAGTCCCTCTCTCTAACATTTAATAATTGCCTGCTACATGCAAATACAGACAACAGACCTAACACTATAAACTTGTACTTAGGATTTTTTTAATTAATAGATTTTCAAATAAATTCTACATGGAGTAGAACTCTCTTTTTTTTTTCTCTCCCCATTCCCTCAGCCATATTCTATTTTGTATTTTTTTTTCCTGTATTACACAAGTAATTACAGAAGCAATAATTGTGGAGCGCAGTGGAGAGCCGGACCCAATCCACTGCCCCAGCTGCGTGACCCTGGGCCAGGCTGCAGGCTTTTGCCTCATCGGTAAAATGAGGAAGATCCCTCACATGATGACTGAAAGTTCATCCCTTCTTTCTAATATTAATTAATATTTATTGAGCGTCTCCTTAGAGCACTGGGCATTTAGAAAAATTGGCAATAAAAAAAAAAGAGATGAAGTTCCTGCCCTCAGGGAGTTTATATTCTAGTTGGTAAGAACACACAGTAACCAAATGTGTGCTATGTTGTGGGGATATGTGTTATAAAGAAAAATGAAGTAGGATAAGGTGGTGGGGGCAGAACAGGAAGAAACAGTGATTTTACATAGCGTGGTGAGGGAAGCCTCACAAATCAGATGGCAATTTGGCAGAGACCTGATGGAGAGGAAGCGAACCACAGTGGAGGGGGAGAATGGTCCAGGCAGGGGAAGAGCCAGTGGCGTGGAGGCTGGAGAGCAGTGTGCAGGGCTGGAGGTACAGGTAATGGGATCCAGGCAGAGGATGGCTGGAGCTACAGGGAAGTGAAGGGGCCACACTGGGGAAACAGGCGATCACTTAGGAGTCAACTTGGACCAAACTGCTGCCTTGGAGGTGGTGAAATGTGGTCCTACGCTAGATCTGACGTGTGCGTGGTATGTGTGCATACCTGTATGTGTGTGCACACATGCCCGTGTGTGCATATTCCCATCTAGCCACCTGCCTGCCCAGTTCTAATACATGATTTTAGGATCCTCTCTTGCACAGCCATAATCCAACATACACAGGCTATTTAGAGCCCACACGTGAAGGGTGGGCCGTTGTTGGATTCCATTCAAAACAACACAACTACTGCACCGTTATTAACTTTCACTTCCCTGAACACAGACTAAAACTGAACAAAAGCTGGCTCATGGGTTTTCAAACCCCAATGTTGGAAGTCCCTCTCTCTAACATTTAATAATTGCCTGCTACATGCAAATACAGACAACAGACCTAACACTATAAACTTGTACTTAGGATTTTTTTAATTAATAGATTTTCAAATAAATTCTACATGGAGTAGAACTCTCTTTTTTTTTTCTCTCCCCATTCCCTCAGCCATATTCTATTTTGTATTTTTTTTTCCTGTATTACACAAGTAATTACAGAAGCAATAATTGGACTGACTCATTGGAAAAGACCCTGATGCTGGGAAAGATTGAAGGCAGGAGGAGAAAGGGACAACAGAGGATGAGATGGTTGGATGGCATTGCCAACTCGATGGACATGGGTTTGAGCAAGCTCCGGGAATTGGTGATGGATAGGAAGCCTGGCATGCTGCAGTCCATGGGGTCACAAAGAGTCAGACATGACTGAGCGACTGAACTGAACTGATAGAAGCAGTAGATAAAAAAGAGAGCAAGAAATCACTCACTATCCTTCCCCCTGAAAAAGCAACATTTATATTTGGGATATATATCCTTTCCAGATGATGTGCATATAGATAAAATAAGCTCATCAATGCATTATACTATGTAATGGCATTGTCTCATATCAGTGATTATTTCCATACTAGCATTCTTAATTGTGACATAGAATTTCAATGTTTGAATGGGCCATGGTTGATTTACCTACACTCTACAGTTGGATGAGATGGTTAGATAGCATCACTGACTCAGTGGACATGAACTTGAGCAAATTTCAGGAGATAGTGAATGACAGGGAAGCCTGGTGTGTTGTGCTCCACGGGGTCACAAAGAGTCGGACACAACTGAGTGATCGAATAACAGCTACTGTTGGATATTCACTACTTACATGTAACACCAGAGTGAACACTCTTTCCATGTACCTATGTAAACTTTAATACTTTTTCTATCCTTTGTTTCATCTCATTGAAATCTATGCAAATCTATAGGTGCTCTAAATCTCTTCTGGAAGAAGACTGAGGATAAATAGATGGATATAACTAATGTGCTATAGGCCAGGCCTGGGGCTCTGAGCAGCAGCTTCATAGGATTTCTGAGAAATGGCACAGAGAGGATGGAGAGAAGGGCAGGCCCAGCTCAGGGCCCGGTGTAGAGTAATTTGCCCTCATCAGATCACTTTTCTCCTGAAAGAGGGAGGTTTACTGTGCCTGGCAAGCCAAGAGACTTGCCCAAATTGCCCTGTCTCTTTGGGGCTAGCAGGAGTTAGGCTACAGAAACTTTAAGTTGGTTATCTGCTCTGATCTACATTTGTTCGCTGACTGCTAAATTCCTTTTCAGACCTAGGATTCTGAGATTCTCACCAACAATGCATAGGGAAAGGGGTGCCAAGAGAAGTGGGCAGGGGAAGATTCACGTGGTCCTTCCTTTCCTCTCAAAACATTTGCTGCGTGCCTTCTAGATGCCAGCCCTCTGTGAGGTGCTAGAAATGAGTTACATCAGTCTCTATACCAAGGAGCTCATGATCTCCATCTAGAGAAGGGCTTCACTGCCTTCAACACACATACACAGCACCTCTGCCAACATGTTAAAAAGCAGGTGCTGATTCAGTGGGTCCAGGCAGGGGGCCCGAGACCCTCCATTTCTACCAAGCTCAGTGGATGCTGAAACTGCTGGTCCACGGTCACATTCAGCAACAAAGTTCTGGAGCTGCCTCATGTTGCAGTCACCACCCGCGTGTGGCTGTTGAAATATGGCCCATGCAAATTGAGATGCCCTGTGAGTGTAAAATATGTGCCAGGTTTCAAAGACTTAGTACGAAACAAAAAAAGTGAAATATCTCATTAACAATGTTTGTACTGATTGTTAAAATGATAAATGATAATGATGTTAAAATGATAATATTCTGGATATAAAAGGTTAAGTAAAAATACTCTAAAAATAGTTTCACCTGTTTTATGCTTTTATATAGCTACTAGAAGAATTTAAATTCTATATATGTTGATATTACATTTGGATATTATATTGATCACATTATATACTATGGACAGGCTGCTCTAGAGCAAGATGGTTCTCAGAGCATAGCTTATAGTTGTTCAAACCCGACGCCCTGGCGGAGGGAGGCGTCTATTAAAAATGCAGTTTTCTGGGCTCTGCCCAGAGGTCTGTGAAGCTTGGTCCTGGTGCTAGAGACAGACAAGCCAGTTCTGGATTGACAGGGAATGGTGAGGATGTATGAACAGCATCCTGTGGGACCTGAAGGGAGAGGTCAGGGAAGACTTCCTGTAGGAGGTGAGGCCAGCTCTGTCTTGGCAGAGCACTGGTCACATTCCCTGTGCCTTCCTTGCCAAGAGCAGCCTGACCTCTCCCCCTGGGTTCATGTGCCTCCTGGAAGGCAGGGGTCATCCGATAGGCCCGCGATTTGAGTTTTCCCTCAGAAGGCCTCTTGAGGATGCTAGGCAGCCGGCCTCTCTCCCACCTCCTCCTTCCATTACAGCTTTTCCTCTTCCCCTACCTCTGTCTTAATCTGGGTCCCTCTGAGGCCAAGACAAGCCCATATAATTAAAGTACTGGGTCAGTGGGCCCTCCCCAGAGCTGTAAGCACCCAGCTGACCTGCTGCCCTCAGGTGCAGATCCCAGCTACATCTGTCATCTGATCCCACCACCACTGCTCAGCCTCAGCATCTGTCCTCCTGGTCTTCTCCAGGGCTTACTGGCCACCAGAAGGCAACGCACTGCTAACCAGATGCTGGTGACATTTTCTCTGCGTACAGGTCACCTTTCAAAGAAAGCAAATGCCCTGGCTCAGACTCCAGAGTAAACCAAATACAGGTGGCCAGCTGAGTTTACTCAGCATGGGGGGCTTGCAAGACCTCACCAGTCAGTGGCGTGGCCCGTGTACAGCACATCAGGGCTGAGGATGAACATCTGCCATCACGTGTAATACACAAGGTGAATGTCCCCCCTACCTGGGGCCAGGTGGGCTACACAGTGGGTTCGATAACTTGTTGTTTAGTCACTATGTCCGACTCTTTTGCGACCCCTGGACTTAGCCCTCCAGGCTCCTCTGCCCGTGGGATTTCCCAGGCAAGAATACTGGAGAGGGTTGCCATTTTCTTCTCCAGGGAATCTTCCCACCTAGAGACTGAACCCACATTTGCTTTGCAGGCGGATTTTTACTGCTGAGCTACCTGGGAAGCGGAGTTGTATAGCCTGGTGGGTGTCTAATTTGCAGGACGAGAGTCTGATAGAGAAAAGTCACATGAAAGGAAGGCTGAGGGGGGCTGTCTGATGAAGAAGCTGCCCAGACCTTCCCTGGGGAGGAAGCCTGGGTGTGTGGGCCATGAGGAAGGAAGCTCTGCCCCTCAGAGAATCCTGCTGCGGCCACCTTTTGGGGCAGGAAGTGGATTCTCCTGTCACTCCAGCAAGGGCCTGACTTGGGCTGGAGGAAAAGCAGGGCCCATTGCCAGGGTCCCTCTCAGAGCAAGAGGCGCTGAGCAACCACATCAGAGCTCTGTAGCGTGTGGAGGACGCCAGGCTGTTTATCTAAAGGGTGGATAGTGCGAGAGATACAGGACAGCTTGGCTCCAAGAGCCAGCCCCGGCCAGAGAAAGCTGATTCGGCAGCTCTCCCTGGGCAGGGCTGAGCACCAATAAACACTGGGGAGGGAGAGGGGTGGGCCCCAGACCCAGCTGGGGCACATCTGTAACCCAAGAGTTCGGCTCCTCGCCCTTCCGAGTGGGTGGAGTTCCCAGCGACTTCAGCTCTGAGGCCCCAATGCTCGCGACCATTTCCAGCTCAGGAACAAAGGGAACATTCGTTACTACAAGAGGCTGATGGGTTCCCTGATCTAGAGATCCCCCTTACAAACAGGCAAAGTCACATCATCTCCCTGGGGATTCAGAGATCATGGCTTGTCTGTTCCACGGGTTCATCAGGCCCTGTGTTAGATGCAGGACCACAGGAAGAATCACAGAGACAGGGATGATAGCGATGTATCATATGACTTTTCTTAAAGTTCTCATCCTTCACGGTCTGAAATGTACGTCCCCATCCCTTCCTTCTTTGATGAAAGTATCAGGAAATATCTACACTGGGAAGCCCCTGACCATCCAGCCTAAGGTCACCCCTCCTCTCTGTGAATTCCAACAGCACCCCTGGTCACAACAGGACTCTGTGAATTCCAACAGTCCTATCTCAGCACTTCATATAGTTTTTTGAGACTTTTTGGTACAAGTTCATCTCATTGCCCTCAAGAGGAGCGATCCTTCCTCTTGAATTAGTCTTGGTGCCTTTGCAGAAAACCAGTTCAAGATAGATGTATGGGTTTATTCCTGGACTCTCAATTCTATCCCTTTGATCTATGTATCTAGCCTATGTCTGTGCCACTCCATCTTGGTAACTGTAGCTTTATATAAGTTTTCTTTTTTAATAGACTTTTAAAGAGAAGTTTTAGGTTCAAAGCAAAATGAAGCAGAAAGTACAGAGAATTCTCATGGACTTCCTCACCGAGCACATTCCCAGTCTCCCCCATCAAAATCCCAGACCAGAGCAGCACATTAATTGCAATCGATGAACCTACCATGACAAAGAACTATCATCCAAAGTCCATAGCTCACATTATGGTTTGTTTTTGATAGTGTGCATTTGATAGGTTTGGACAAATGTGTCATGTGTGTCCACCATGACAGTATCATATAGTTTCACGGCCCTAAAAAATCTCTGTGCTCCACCGACTCATCCCCTTTCCACTAATTCCAGCAACCACTGGAATTCACTATCTCCATAGTTTTGACTTTACTACAAGATCACAGAATTGGAATCATACACTATGTAGTCTTTTCAAAATAGATTAATTTTTAAAATGTACAATATGCATTTAAGTTTCCTCCATGTCTTCTCATGGCTTGATAGTTCATTTCTTTTTAACACTGTCTAGGCAGTGGCACCCCACTCCAGTACTCTTGCCTGGAAAATCTCATGGCTGGAGGAGCCTGGTGGGCTGCAGTCCATGGGGTCGCTAACGACTGAGTGACTTCACTTTCACTTTTCACTTGCATGCATTGGAGAAGGAAATGGCAGCCCACTCCAGTGTTCTTGCCTGGAGAATCCCAGGGACGGGGGAGCCTGGTGGGCTGCCGTCTATGGAGTCGCACAGAGTCGGACACGACTGAAGCGACTTAGCAGCAGCAGCAGCTGTAAGATTCCATCACGTGGATGTACTACAGCTTATTTACCTGTTCACCTTCTGAAGGACACCTTGGTTGTGTCTAAGTTTTGGGAATTATGAATAATGCTGCTGTAAACATCCACGTACAGGTTTTTGTGTGGACATAGTTTTGAACTCATTTGGAGGATGACTGCTGAACTACATGGTAAGAGTATGTTCAGTTTTGTAAAAAAACTATCTTCCAAAGTGGCTGAACCATCTTGCGTTGTGACCAGCAATGAATGCAAGTTCTTATTGCTCTACATCCTTGCCAACATTTGGTACTGTCAGTCCCTTGGATTCTCATTATTCTGATATAGGTGTGTCATGATGGGATTTTGTAAATTTAACTTGCTATTTCCTAATGACAATGTTGAGCACTGCTTCACATGCTTATCTGCATGTATATATCTTTGGTGAGGCATCTGTTAAGATCTTCATTTATTAGTCAGGCTGCTCATTTTCTTATTGTTAAATTTTAAGAGGTCTTTATATATTTTAGATAACAGTCATCTAGCTGACATCTCTTTGCAAATATTCACTCCCAATCTGTAGCTTGCCTTGTCATTCTTTTGATGTGATGTTTTATGTGTTTCGAAACTGTTATTAACAGGGTTTGAAATTTTCATTTTCTAATTGTTTGCTGCTAGTGGTATACAGATATACAATTGGCTTTTGCATATTGAACGTGTATCCTGCAACTTTATTAAAATCATTTATTGATTCTAATAGGTATTTTTGTCTTTTGCAGATTTCTTAGCATTTTCTACATAGACAGTCATGTCAGGGGAAAAAAAAAGACCATTATGAAGCTTTCTATTTCCAACTTGTATGTCTTTTCTTATTTCACTGGCTACAAGGTCCAGAACCATGCTGAATAAAAGAAGAGAGAACATTCTTACCTTATTCCAATCTTTTTTGGGAGGTGCCATATGGAGTGGAATGCTGGATGTAGTTCCCTGACCAGGATCAAAGCTGGGCACCCCCTGCAGCGGAAGCATGGAGTCTCAACAGCTGGACCACTGGGGAAGTCCTGCCTTATTCTAGTCTTAAGAGGAAATACTCAGGCTTTCACCATGAAGTAAGATGATACTAGCAGGTTCTTTGTAGATGTCCAGGATAAGAAAGCTTTCTTTGATTTCTAGTTTACTATTTTTTTTTTAAATCATTATTATAAATGAGTGCTGAATTTTGTCAAATGCTTTTACTGAATCAACTGATGCATTTTTTTTCTACTATATTCTGCCAATATAGTGTAATATACTGATAGATTTTGAAATGTTCAACCAAGTTGCATTCTTGAGATAAATTCTACTTGGTATATTATCTACTTGGTATATTATCCTTTCTATACACTGCTGGACTTGATTTGCTAAATATTTTTAAGAAAAAAATCTACATCCATGGTCACAGTATTCTGATATTTTCCTTTCTTATAATGTTCTCATCAGACTTTGATATCAAGATTATGCTCACTTTATACAGTGAGTTAGAAACTATTCCGTCTTTCTGAGTGTAAGAATGGTATTATTTCATCCTTGAATGCTGGATAGAGTTCATCAGTGAAACTATGTGGATGTGGAGCTTTCCTTGCAGGAAAGTATTTGATTATGAATTCAATTTCTTTAACAGGTATAAAGGCACTTAACATTTTTCTTTTTCTTGTTGAGTCAGCTTTGAAAAAGTTGAGTTTTCCAGAGAATTTGTCCATGTTGTCTTATTGGATTTAATGACAAAAAACTGTTACTAACACTTCCTTATTACTTTTTCACCTGAAGTAGTATTGTCTCTTTCTCCTGATATGGGTAATGTGTCTTTTCTCTCTTTGGTTGTTCTTAGTAGGAGTTTATCAATTTTATTAATCTTTTCAAAGAGCCAACTTGGGTTCTGTTAGTTTTTTTTACTATTCTCTACCTTTTACTTTATTGTTTTGTTCTCATAATGTCTTCTCTTCTAATTAATTTAGGTTTAGGGTTTTTTCTTAAAGTAAAAATTTAGATGATTGATTTAAACCTTTCTTTTAAAATTCATACATATCATGAGGATAGTTTTCTCTCTAAGTAGTACTTTAGCTGTGACCCATAAATTTTGATATGCTATGTTTACACTATGTTCAATGTTCAGAATTTTTTTAATTTCCTTTCTTCTTTGGACTCATAGACCCCTTCCCATGCAATTCAACTGCAAAGTCAAGAAACATAAAGAAAACTATACCAAGGCACATCATAAGCAGGTTACTCACAAATCAGTAATAAAGAGAAAAATCTTAAAAGCAACCATAGGAAAAAAAACATTTTTACATTCAGGGGAGTAAAGCTAATGATGATTGCAGATTTTCTGTTGGAAAAAAATGCAAACAAGAAGACAAGGGAAAGGCTGAGATGCCTGTGGGGGCCAGAAAGTCCTCTATCTTGACCCCCAACCACAATTCTGCTTCAGATTAGGGAACCTCAGCTACAAAGTCTATCCAGGTCCTCCACATTACACTGACCTCTTCATCTATCAGTTGGTGATCAAAAAAAAAAAAAAAATTTATCATCCAAAATGGGAGGCTACTGAGAGTGAAAAGAAACACTATTAATAATTATGTTAGGATAAAAGGTACAAAATAGGACTTCTAAGACTGTACTGGTTAATGGAGCCATTTAGTTACCCTAACTATGAGTTCCCAGCACCTACCACAGGTCCTGGTATAAATGCTTGATGATAAAAATAAGATTTATTGAGAACTGAGTTTGTGTTAGGCACTTGGTGGTGGTTTAGTCGCTAAGCTGTGTCTGACTCTCTTGACCCCATGGACCCATCAGGATCCTCAGTCCATGAGATTTTCCAGGCAAGAATACTGGAGTGGGTTGTCATTTCCTTCTTTCCTTCTCCAGGGGATCTTCCTGATCCAGGGATTGAATCCAGGTCTCCTGCATTGCAGGTAGATTCTTTACCGACTGAGCTATCAGGGAAGCCCAAAGTATTAGCTGCTCAGTCGTGTCTGACTCTGCAACCCCATAGATTGTAGCCCACCAGGATCTCTGTCCAGGGGATTCCCCAGGCAAAAATATCGGAGTGGGCAGCCATTCCCTTCTCTAGGGGATCTTCCCAACCCAGAGTTCGAACCAGGGTCTCCTGCATTGCAGGTGGATTCTTTACTATCTGAGCCACCAGGCAAGTGGTTAGGCACCTGCTCATCTTAATTCTCATACCAACTCTCTGAGATAGGTACTATTAATACCCTATTTTCCAGAGAAAGAAACGACCATACAGAGAGATTAAATAACCTGCCTAAAAAGCAAGATGTGGAACTGGGATTTGAACCCAGGCAATCTGGCTACAGATACCAGTCTCTTGACTACCATAGTCTGAATGAATCAACTGAATGAAAGAAAGGATTCAGAAATTCTACCACCAGAGTTCCATTTCTATGAAATTTCACTGAAGGTGTAGGAATGGCACATACTTAGAAGATACCTATTAATGTAATTTGCCACATTATCAGGTAAAGGATAAAAACTAATCATCATTCATTGATAAAACTCAACACCTATTATGATTTCTTCTTAATGTAGCAAACAGGAAATGGGAGCAAACTTTCTTAATCTGAGAACGTTTACCCACAACACTCCTCAGTGAAGAAACACTGGGATAAAACAAGCGCGCTCTCCACTACTTCCATCTGTTATTGGATCTATGCTGCTTCCCAAGGTATTAACACAAGAGAAAGAAATGAGAGGCATAAAGACAGAAAGGGGGAAGGAGTCAGCACTCACAACCAATAGAAAGTTATGTATAGACTACAACTTTAAAAATTGAAAAAAAAAAAAAAGAACCCTCCAAAGATGCACGCCTTTGGCTCTTGAAGGGTTGTGACACCTTGATTAAAAAGGAACTAACCCCTAGAAGGTATAAGACACTAGGACTTGAAGGAGAAACTAAGATGAAAAGTTTTGAAGTGTGTTGGTGATGGCAGCACATCAGTGTAAATATACTTAATGCCAATGAACCATACACTTTAAAAAGGTTAAAATGAGGGACTTTCCTTGTGGTCCAATGGTTAAGGATTTGCCTTGCAATGCAATGGACACGGGTTCCATCCCAGGCTGGGGCACTATGACCCCACACGCCACAGAGCACTGAGACTGTGCACTCTAAGAAAAGATTCCGCATGATGAAACGGAGATCCCGAGGGCTGCAACTAAGACCCAGTGCAGTCAAATAAATAAATATATTGTTAAAAGATATCATTTTTAAAAAGGTGAAAATAAGTTTTATGTGTATTTTACCACACTACAAAAATGGTAAGATAGATGTTATGCATATTTCAGCACAATAAAAATAGAAAGAATAAGATACCAGGGCTCTACAGCAGACAGGAGTCATAACAATTCTCTCTTTGTCACTCCAGGAACAGCTGCACACAGAGCCCTGAGCACAGCATTCGAGTCTGGAGCCTGGGCTCCAAACGGCACTGGCTGAACAGTGACCCTGTGCAAGGCACTTATTCTTATCTGTGCAACGGAGGAAGATGATGCAACTCACAGGGAAGATATGAGGACCCAGAGAAGATGCTGCAGGAAACATGCTCTGTACACAGAAAGGGGCAGCACAGCCACGAGGCAGCCTGGCAGCTGCTCAGAGAGTTCCCAAGATAAGGAGAGGTTGAGGGTGGATGGATAGGAAGGATACAGGCTCTCTTGCCAAACCCACTAGAGTCTGGGGAACACTCGACACCTTAGGTATCCCAGAAGCAGCAGCAGAAGAGACAAAGGATAGAGAGGACCCCTCCACCCTGGCAAGGAGCTGCCTTCCTTTGCATTTGGTGGCCGGGGGATGGGCACAAGCCACACTGAAGACTCAGGGTGTTGGTACACACGCCAGCTTTGTGAGAGAGCCCATCCTGGGCTCCAGAGTCCTTAACAAGCCTAAGAAGTCATCCTTGAACATTTTCTGGAAAGCGTGCAAGCTTTCATGACTTCAAATCCCTTCTCAACCAAGCCATTACCGTGATGATCCAGGCACTGAATGGGTGAGATTTGGGAAGCGTGTACATCATGGTCCATGATGTGACTGGGAGCTGGGAAAGCCACACGGGCACAAGAGGCTTAGCCAGTAGTGTTGGATGAGTGCCAGGCTTCTGGGAGGCATAAAAAAGCATGTGATGGGGCTCAGGAAGGCACAAGACTGGTATGGCTGGAGGAAGCAAAGCAGACTTCTCAGAGGAGGACACGTTAGGTGTAGGCCTTGCACAAAGGGAGGTGGAGAAAGGGCAAGAGGGCATTCCAGTGGGAAAAATGGCCAATACAAAGGCTGGGCAGTGGGAGTTTAAGGACTGCTAGAGGAAGCATTCATACTGAAGCACAATGACTTGTCATGAATTCCGTGAAACGCTGCCATGTGTTGGAGAAAGTGGTGGGATCGGGGGTGGAGGCCCTTCTGATCATTTATTCCAGTGACTTGGCGATGTCCACACAGCTGGCCCCAGAGCAGGATACGGGCAGAGGCCTCGTGTCCCGCTCCACAAGGATGGGGGTGGGTGCAGTCATGGCATCTGAAACCATCCCAGAAAATGTGACGATGTGGAGAAAGAATCCATTTCAGAGCTCATCTCGAGGCTGGTACTGCATGCAGATGGAGACTCTGCAGTGGGGGAAATGGGCAGGTGAGATGCCCCAGATGCCTGCTCGAGTAATAGCCCTTACTCACTAAACTGCTGTCTAAGTGCTGAGTCTGGAAACAGGTGGGTGCTTTGCTTTGCTGAGGGTCTGAGATGAACAACTCAGCAACAGAGGAGGCTTTGGGTACCACCGGGGCCTTTCTCCACTTTCCCCCGACATCTTCCCATGGATGCTGAAGACATTCTCAACCCATATTTAAAGACCACTGATTTGAAGGGAACGTCAAATTGTTATCCTCCCCAGGGAGCCCAGGTACCTCAATTTGGCCTTGCTTACCCCAAGGTCCCCTCTCCAGGGAGTACCAGCTTGTCATCGTATGCACAAACATAACACACTCTCAAGCAAGGGCTTCTTGCTTCTGAGTCTGACTCTGCAACACTGATGCTAGGGGCACTCCTGCCCTCCCAGAGCTGAGGTCTGGCGACTAAGGAGACCCAGGGGTGGCGTGGTTCACAAGCTCACAAGTGCCGTGGCCTCTGCACCCACTATGAACAATCATGAAGCAGCAGCAAGTGAAGAGCAGAAGCCAGGTGCTCAAAAATGATCCACAAATAGATCCTCCCCTGCCTGCCTCTCGGGGCTGTTAAGAGAATCACAAAGATCAGAATATTGAGCAATGATCGAGGCAAAACAGAGTGGTTACTACGCGCTGCAAACAAAGCAGGTGCGGTTCACCCTGTGTTTCATAGGCAAGGAGACAGGTGCACAGAGAAGTCAGGTAACTTGCTCAACAACACAGAGCAAAGGAGTGATAATAGGCTAGAGTGAAGCCCAGGCCATGGGGTTTCCCCAAATGATACAGCTCCCCTTGGAGGCAGGGCAGCAAGAGTCCCCCAAATGTAGGCACAAGCACCCTTCCCTACATGGGATCGATGCCACTACTATAATTTATCTATTACTTTTCTTTGAGTCCCTTGCTGGAAAAATTTAAATAGTTATTTTTGTTGTATATTAGCTTCCTGTGACTGCTATAATAACTTACTACAGCTCAGTGCGTTAAAACAACACAAACTAATTTTCTTAGAGCTCAGGTCAGAAGTGCAAAATGAGTCCTAAGGGGCTAAAATTCCAGGTGTCAGCAGAGCTGTTTCCTTCCTGAAGCTCAGCGCGGAGACTTGGTTTCCTTGCCATTTTCAGCTTCCAGAGGCCACCCATACTTCTGGGCTCATGGCCCCATCCTCCATCTTCAAAGCATGTCAATCTCTGCTTTCACTGTCATATCTCCTCCTTTGAATCTCCTGCCCCTCCTGCTCACCTGGATAACTGAAAATACTCTCCCCCTTTCAAGATCGTTAACCAAATCTAAAAAGCTTCTTTCACCACAGAAGGTAACAAGCCCAGGTTCCAGGAATTAGAATGGGGACATCTCTGTGGGGGAGCATTATTCAGCCAATCAAAAGTCACATCCAAAGCAATAATATCTATGAAATCATAAGTGCATTGTTGTGTGTGTGTGCGTGTGTGTACACAAACTATATGTGTGTGCTGTGCTTAGTTGCTCAGTCGTGTCCGACTCTTACGACCCCATGGACTGTAGCCCTCCAGGCTCTTCTGTCCATGGGGATTCTCCAGGCAAGAAGACTGGAGTGGGTTGCCATTTCCTTCTCCAGAGGATCTTCCCAACCCAGGGATGGAACCCAGGTCTCCTGCATTGCAGGTGGATTCTTTACCATCTTAACCACCAGGGAAGCTGAAAAATACTGGAGTGAGTAGCCTATCCCTTCTCCAGGGGATTGTCCTGACCCAGGAACCAAACCAGGGTCACCTGTATTGCAGGCAGATTCTTTGCCAGCTGAGCTACCAGGGAACACTATATACACACACACACACACACACACACACACACACACGCACACACACACACACACAAACATACATTCATATTCTAACTGGATTAACTTGCTAGGGTCACCACAACAAAACATCACAAACTGAATGGCTTAAACAATGGAAATATATTGTTTCAGTTCTGGAGTCCAGAAGTCTGAGAACAAGGTGTTGGCAAGGCTAGCTCCCTCTGAGGTCTGTGCGAGAGGCTCTGTTCCATGCCTCTCTCCTAGTTTCTGTGAGTTGCTGGCAATCCGCAGTGTTCCTTGGCTTGTGGAAGCATCACCCCGTCTCTGGCTTCATCTTCACATGGCGTTCTCCCTGTGTGCCGGTCTGTGTCCAAATTTCTCCTTTTTATAAGGATATCAGTCATTGGATTAGGGGCCCACCAGCATGACCTCATCTTAACTAATTGCATCTGCAACAAGCCCATTTCCAAATAAGGTCACATTCTGAGGTGCTAGGGATTACAGCTTCAACATACGCATTCAGGGAATACATAAGACTTCACCCCCTAACCCTAGCACACATTGAAACAATACATAACTACAAAAAGAGAAAGAATTAGCCCATATATTACCCCAAAGCCTCTTCCTGCGCTCACAAGGTGCCTGCACAACGTTTTGGAAAATGTGAATACTAATAAACGGTACATAGCTACACAGATCTGGATTCAAATCAGTTTCCTCATCTGCGAAATGAGGACAGTTGTAGAATGTGCCTGATGGGGTGGGTGAGAGGATTCGATGGGATAATGTGTGTAAAGTACTTGGCACAGAGCGTGGCACAGACTCGCGGCCCCCACACGAGAGCTATTATTATCACTGCTGTCATCAGCATCACTCTTGGTACGGCGCTGGCCTGTATCCCCAGCGCCAGGAAAAGTGCTTGGGAGCCTACAGCCCTGAGGTTACGGGGGCACAGAGCCCATGAGGGACAGACGGGTCTGGGAGGTGTCTTGGCCAGGCCTGGCCCCACTGTGAGCCTCCAGGGGCCCCTGGGGAGCTGCCCAGCTGTTGTGCGTGGGCTGTTTGGGGAGGAGACCTCTGGTTTCCCAGCAGCTCATGGGGTGCGTGGGAGCTGGCTGGGATGTATTTGACATTAACGTGGTGGGGCCTGCCACACCCACAGAGAGATGCAGAGTGAAGAAGCAGGGATGTGCACAATGGCCTTATCCTAGAAAGTGTCCAAACCAGAGGCGGCCCTGCCTCCCCCGTGAAACTACATAGGGAGCTCCTTCCACACACCTCCACCATGCAGACCCACAACCTTTGGAGAAAAAGCATGGGGTGGGAGTCAAGGGTGGAAGGTTTCAGTTCCATCTCGTCCTGGCTATGTGACACTGACAGGGTCACTTAACTGCTCTGGGATCCAGTTTTCTCATCTTTAAGGGGGCAGTGAGTGAAAACAGCCTCCCCACTGTCGTGTGTGGATTGAATGAGATTACACAGGTGAGCACAGTGCTTGGCTTACATACACGCTTGATAAATGAAGTCACCCTTTCCAAGGTGAAGAAGCTCCCGTGGGATGGATCTTCCTGTTTCTCCTCCAGCCCTTTCTGCTTTGAGGGAGCTGCTCCAGGCTGTCAGTCACACCCTGCCCTCACTATCGATGGCTGAAAGGACTTCAGGGTCCCTCACCTGTAACTTCACAGTCCAATGCACATGGCCCATGTTTCCCTGGACCAGGAAGAAAAGGAGTATTGCTAAAGCAGCCAAACACCTGGAAAGCTAGGGACCAAAGACTGGGTCAGAGATTCTGGATTCTGTCAGCTCTAAGCCCGGCTCTGAGAACGGGCAGAGCTCCCCCAGGACTCACAGGGCCTGAGACGTGGTTTCCTGCCGTGGAATTGGAGCTACACCCCGATCTCCTCTTAACACCCTTGTGCTGCTATCTGGGTCCTCCTTCCTCTCACGCCCAGGAAAACAGGGGGGCTATGGGAGCCTGGTGCTGGGGCTGCAAGAGTGAGTGCCAGGTGGTGTAAGAAGTTGGCTGGACAGTCATCTGACACAAGAAGGAAAAACTTGGACTTCCTCTTCAGGCCCCTGGAGGATGCTGAGCAGAAGGAACCAGTGAAAGTGGAATTCTGGAAAGACAAGTCTGCCCGGGACATGGGATGGAGCAGTGGGGAAAGAGACATCTGTGCGCGGATGAATCGCCAAAGAAAGCCTGGGACCGGTCCAGGGTGTCAGCATAGACACTTCCCACAGAGAATAAGGTCAGCGAAGGTGAGCCTGCCCACACTGGGGTGGCAATTCCAGCGGGGTCCTGGCTAAGGTCATTCTGGTCCCTCCTGGGGAGAGGGGTCTCTCTATCCCCTAACCTCACCAGAGACCCCTCACAAGGTCTCAGAGCTGCCTCACACTTCCCTCTCCTGCCTGGACCCCTAAGGACTGTCAACAAAGAGTGAGAGGGGGGTTCCCCTGGTGGTTAAGAATCCACCTTGCAATGCAAGGGACACAGGTTCCACCCCTGGACCAGGAAGATCCCCACGAGCTGCAGAGCAGCTAAACCCATGTGCCACAGATACTGAGCCCGCTCTCTACGGCCCGCAAGCCACGACTACTGACGTCTGTGCGTTGAGAGCAGGTGCTCTGCAACGAGAAGCCCCCTCAATGAGAAGCTCATTCATGGCAAGGAAGAGTGGACCCCGCCTGCCACAACTAGAGAAAGGCCACATTGCAGCAAGGAAGACCCACCGCAGCCTAAATTAATCAATCAATTTTAAAAAACTAACAGTGAGAGGCCCACAAGGAGGCGAGGAAGAAGGAAGGGGCCAAGGGAGGGCAGACCTCCACCTTCTGTCTGGCTGAACCACACCCCCAGCCCCAGTGCATCTTCATTCTCTCATCCTGATCATTGCTCCAAATGGCCTGGAATTGTGATCTCTGACCAGCCGTGGGATCAAAGTCAGGTCAAAGTCTGGGGCAAAGACAGCACATTCCTGGCAGAGATGAGGCCAGGACAGACCCTCGGTGGTCCTGGGCCCAGACTGCTGTTCAGGCAGTGAGATCTCAGAGCAGGTCCCCTGGCGCTGCCTTAACCCTGGCATCTGGGAAAGAAGCCACGTGGGACGCTCCCAGTGGACAATCCACGTCCTTGCCTTCCTCCCCCTCCCCTTCTCCACGTGTCTCGCTTCCATATTTTCTCCTCTGTTCCAAAAGGGTAAGGGTACTTCTGGACCCCATCCTCGCCTCTCCCCTCCCAGGCTTGTGTAAAAGGAAAACATGAAGAATGGGCTCCAGAGGCTGAGATCACTGTGCAGAGACCAGCTCTTCCCTGTGGCCTGGCCCTAGCAATATGGCACCCTTACTTCCCAAGGGCCTGACTCCCCTGCCTGAGTGACCCTGGAGCTACTGGAAGCCACTGGTGAGACCTGGGCTGTCGGGTGAACCTGGTAGAAGCCGCAGGGGCCCAGGGAGTGCCCAGGGGTGCTGCTGCAGCTGGTGACTCGGGTCAGGCCCCTGCCCACCTTCCCACATGCTCCTCTGTCTGACACCCCACAGCACAAGAGGCCAAACACACAGAAAACCTCTCCAAAGGTTCTGGTGAGGAGCGTGCTAAGCACACACCATCCCTGATGCTGCTGTAATCTGCCTCCATCTGGCTGTTTCATCTCAGCTTCGAGCCCTTTCCTGGCTGTCAGCCTCCCGTGGGACACAAGCCCATTCACGACCTCTGCCCTGCCTGACCTCTCCAGTCTTGTGTCCCGCTACTACTGCAGGTCCGCACACACTGCATGCCCTGCCCGCATCCTCCTTGGATACAACATGCTGTTCCAGAGCTCTGTGCTTTTGCACATTCTGTTCCTCTCTCCTGGAATCCAATCCGCCACCTCTGAGGCCTTTAGCCCCCCTTAACTCCCTTCTCTAGGTTGCTTCTGCGGTTCAGTCACACTTCTAGAGCTGCACTTACTACTGTATGGTAATGATTTGTTCATACACCTGCCTCCTTTCAAAAGCCTGTGAGCCTCTTGTAAGCAACTGTGCCTACTGCTCATCACAATGTCTGACACATAGCTGGGCACACAGCTAGACTACATTTCCCAGCCTTCCTTGCTGGGAAGTACAGTCATGTGACTGAATTCTGATCAATAGAATATGAGCAGGGGTGATGGTACCTCCATCAGACAACCCATAAAATCTCCCTGCAATTTTTTGCACTCTCTCCTCAGTCTTTTGCTGGGTGGAAACAGAGATGCATGGGGAATTGAGTCACCAGATGGGAGAGTCTGGATTCCCTGAGTGACTACTTGGAGTAGAGCTTGTTCTGGTCTATGACATGAGCAAGAAACAAACCTCCATTGTACTGAATCACTGAGAGTTTGTTACAAGGCAATTAACTTGTCCTGACTAAATACAAAGGCTCTAAATCAAGGTCTGTTGAACCAAATTGAAGGTGAGAAGACAATATAAAATGCAGAACCCCCTCCCACTCCTAGATCAAATCAAGTCAGGCATATTCCTACATGACTGAACTATTCCGGAAGCCAAGCCATCACCCTTCTCCCCCTGCCCTGCCTACCAAATCACACATACAGTATTTAGAATGCCAAATGGAAGGACTGAGAAGGGTGGGGATTGAAGCTTGCCAGATGACCTGTAAAAGTCACAGGTGAATGAGCCCCAACTTGAGATCCTGGTTCCACAAGTTTGTAGAAGGCACACAGAGGCACAAGGTGAAATTGTACAGAGGAGCCTCCTCCCCACACAGGGCTCATGACACCTCTGACACATGACCATTTAAACTCACAGGAACACCTCCAGGGACGAGCACACCATCCCTCTGAGGCCACGAACACCACGCTTAGCAGCTCCTAGGAAATGCTGGAGCAGTGTTCTTCACCAGACTCACCGGGTCAAATTCCCAGCTGATCACAATGGACCATGGCCAAAGGGGAGATGGGCCACATTTGAATGGAAGGAAGAAACAGAAAGGGATGGAGAAGAAGGGCTTCAAATGTATCTTTCCAATACTCCCTAGCCTCACTACTCAAGCTGTGATCCTGAAACTAACCTAAGAGCTGATGGAAATGCAGAATCGCAAACCCTGGGGAGACCTGCTGAATTAGGACCTGCATTTAAACAAGATGCTAAGTAGTTCGTGTAAACTTGAAAGCCAGCACTTTGCCATAAGGATTTAGCTAATCTTTCTCCCGGCCCCCTCCCTGCCCATAAACCAAAGATATACTTTATTTCCATGCATAGACTTTTCTTCATTAAAAAATGGTATCTTTCTTCCAAGACAAAAGTCTTCTTTTATAGCATTATTTATTTTACAGCAATACACAAATATATTTTGTGTGAGTAATATATATATATATATACATACATGGTATCAAAATTTAAAATTCTTTCAAAATAGAGTTCAAACTGGAAAATAAAAATTTCCCCTAAAAAGTATGACATGTATTCTTCTGTCACCCTGGTAGCTAAGAGGTTAAAGTGTCTGCCTGGGATATGGGAGACTGGGGTTCGATCCCTGGGTCGGGAAGATCCCCTGGAGAAGGAAATGGCAACCCACTCCAGTACTCTTGCCTGGAGAATCCCATGGAGGGAGGAACCTGGTAGGCTACAGTCCATGGGCTCACAAAGAGTGGGACACGACTCATTATTTATTTTACAGCAATACACAAATATATTTTGTGTGAGTAATATATATATATATATACATACATGGTATCAAAATTTAAAATTCTTTCAAAATAGAGTTCAAACTGGAAAATAAAAATTTCCCCTAAAAAGTATGACATGTATTCTTCTGTCACCCTGGTAGCTAAGAGGTTAAAGTGTCTGCCTGGGATATGGGAGACTGGGGTTCGATCCCTGGGTCGGGAAGATCCCCTGGAGAAGGAAATGGCAACCCACTCCAGTACTCTTGCCTGGAGAATCCCATGGAGGGAGGAACCTGGTAGGCTACAGTCCATGGGCTCACAAAGAGTGGGACACGACTGAGCGACTTCACTCACAATCTGTGCTATCCCAAAGAAAACGTTACTAAAAACAAGAAGGGAAATAGGGAGCGAACAAGGTACTTCAAACCTCGTTCTCATCCTCTCTCTTATTAGAACATGATTTTTTAATCTTTTTTACAAAGATAATTAGCTATTTAATCATGCATTTCTTACAGATAAGAATATATTCAAGTGGAAGATATTCTTGTTGAAATCTGTATTCAGGATAAGCACAGGATCAAGAGTAGAGAAAACCGACTCTGTACTCAGAGAGGTAACAAAGTCTCATTGCAAAAGTCGCGTGGAACAGGAGATGTCGTGGCCATCTTTGGAAAGATCAACCAGAAGTATTTAAAAGAACATTCAACGCAAAATACATACTATTTTCATTATTAGAAAACTTGCTTTCATTAATCTCTCTCCTTCTCTGTTATATTCTCTGTTCTCTGATGTAAGAACTCCTATTCAACAGATATTGACTCTTCTGGGTTGATCGTCTATATCTTTTCTTCCAAGTTTTATATTTTAATCTTTTAGAAAATTTCTTTATCCCTCCCCTCAGACCCTCTACTGAATGTCTTATGTTGCAATTACATTTTTAATTTCACGTTTAGTATTTACTGTTTCACATTTAGTATTTCACTTTTAGTATTCACTGCATATTTTTTCTTAGCATTATATTCTTGCTTTCCAGATGCACCTTGTTCTCGAATTTGTCACTGTTGTTTTCTAGTGGTTTTAAAGTTGAAAGTTACTTTCTGTTCCAGCTAATCCTTACAAGTGTTCCCAATGGCATGTCCAGTCTACAAGCAAAGACAGGCACCCACCAGGGGGAATGGGAGCTAAGAAGATGTTGTCTGTGGCATGGAGAAGAAGTATGTGGGCCTCTCTCGGCCATTCCCTTCTCTCAGTGCCAGCTCACCGCACACCCAATCCATTCATTTGATGACAATTCCCTGAATATCTGCTGTTTCAGGCACTGGGAAAACAGAAGTTGATGAACAAGCAGGATTTTGCTCTCCTCAAGCTCACATTCCAGCAAGGATGAGACATAAACAATAGACAAAGAGTCGAGAAGATAATTCATCACAGAGATAAATGTCCCGAAGACAACAGAATGTGACAATCTGACAGGTGCATCTGTGCTAAGTTGCTTCAGTCATGTCGGACTCTGTGGGACCTCATGGACTGTAGCCTGCCAGGCTCCTCTGTCCATGGGATTCTCCGGGCAAGAATACTGGAGTGGGTTGCCATTTGCTCCTCCAGGGGATCTTCTCGACCCAGAGATTGAACTCGAGTCTATTGCATCTCCTGCATTGGCAAGTGGGTTTTTTTTTTTTTAACCACAAGTGCCACATGGGAAGCCCAATGCAACAGGGCTGGGGGCACTGTCTGAGGAAGTGATCAAGGAAGGCCTGTCTGGGAGGTGGCACAGGAGGTCTGAAACCCAGAAGGAGTCGGCTGCTTGAAGACCTGGGGGAAGGTCGTTCCAGGCAGTGGCAAGAGCAATGGCGAAGGCCCCACGGCAGCACTGCATGGGTGCCCCAGGATCAAGCAGGTGATCTGAGAGCCAGGCAAGGAGGCGGCAGGGGACAGGTCTGGAAGAGCAGGTGGGTGGGGTAAGGAATTGGGAGTTCATTCCCCAAAGAAAGGAAGGCTTTCAGAAAGGTTATAAAAGGGCGGTGTTATACAATCTGGTTTATTTTTAGAAGGATCTCTAATGGTGAGAAGACAAGAGCACAAGCAGGGAAATCCCCAAGAAGGTTGGTTCAACTGCCAGGTGGGATGTGATGAGGCTGGACCAGGGTGGGGGCAGAGTAGACAGAAAGGAAGAGGGCGGAGCTGGGCTCATTTTGAGGATGTGCAGACTTGTCTTTGGACAGGATATGGCACAGGGATGGGCCAGATTTGGGGTGGTCCCAACTGGATTTGAATTCCTTTGGCACCTCAGGTACTCCTAACAGCTGCCCTGGGGGGCCCCAAGTACCCTGATCTGGCTGATGGCATCCAGGGCCAATGCTGGCTCATTGCTCTGGAGGTTGGCCATTTAGCCCACATTATGTACAAATGTGAGAGCTGGACCATAAAGAAGGCTGAGAACTGAAGAATTGATGCTTTTGAACTGTGGTGCTGGAGAAGACTCTTGAGAGTCCCTTGGACTGCAAGGAGATCAAGCCAGTCAATCCTAAAGGAAATCAACCCTGAATATTCATTGGAAGGACTTATGCAGAAGCTGAAATTCCAATACGCTGGCCACCTGATGCAAAGAGTCCACTCATTGGGAAAGACCCTGATGCTGGGTAGGATTGAGGGCAGGAGGAGAAGAGGGTGACAGAGGATGAGATGGTTGGATGGCATCACTGACTTGAGGGACATGAATTTGAGCAAACTCCAGGATACAGTGGAGGACAGAGGAGCCTGCCATGGGGTCACGACTGAAAGTCAGACACGACTTAGCAACTGAATAACAACAAGGCTTTTTCCCCTCTTCTAGAGGCCCTTTAGGCCAAGGGTGTCCTAGTGTCTCTTCACAATTCGCAGAAAGGGAAGGCAAGTGGGTCCCAGAAGAAAAAGAGAAAAGTCCTCAAAGCAAAAACTTGCACTCAGGCAGAGTTGCTGGGGGAGCCTAGACGAGCAGCGCAACCAGAGAGGCGAGCCACCCAGGCCAGCCTTGCCCTCCCCAGGCTCTGCGGCCAGGCCAGCTGGCTTAACGAGGCTTTCCTGATGGGGAGAACCTGACCCCTGCCAGGGAACCAGGAAACGCGAGAGGAAGAGCTCCCCACAGAGCCCACCCTGGTGCCCAGCTACAGGCTGCCTGTCCAGGTGGCAGTGCTGCTGCAGACCCAGGTGATGGCTTCCGCTCGCAACCTCATAAACTCGGCAGCCGCCTCCCTAGCACAAGGTGTGGGAGGAGGAGGAAGGGCTGGGGGGGAAAGGGCTTGGCTGCTTGAGGCCTGCCGGCACCCGCGGCCCTCCCTGCCCAGCTCCGTCCTCCACGAAGCCGGGATCCCCCAACTGTGATAGGGACAGGTAGCCCTGCCTCCACATCTTCACACACGCAGGGGTCCACACAGGTGGACATCTTCTCAGTCCACCAAACCAGCCCTTCCCCCCCTAGACCTGCCTCCAGTTCCACCTTCTTGGTAAGACCCCAGGCAGGAGGAAGGGAATCCAGCATTTATGAGATGCCTCCTCTATCGGTACCATTTTATTTCTTAGAAAAAAAAAGTATTTGATATCAAGTATGTGAAGTGAAAGTCGCTCAGTCGTGTCTGACTCTTTGCAACCCCATGGACTATACAGTCCATGGAATTCTCCAGGCCAGAACACTGGAGTGGGTAGCCCTTCCCTTCTCCAAGGGATCTTCCCAATCCAGGGATCAAACCCAGGTCTCCCGCATTGCAGGCGGATTCTTTACCAGCTGAGCCACAAGGAATGTCAAGTATACCTCAATTTAAAATAAGCGTGTGAATAAAATGTGGCAAAATGTAAACATGTGTTAATTAGAAGGTCCACTGATGTATTACAGTATTTTCTGCAGGATTAAAAAAATTCATAATTAAAAAAATAAACAATAGCAAAGAAGAGCAGACTGGCTGCAATGCAGAGAAGCAGCTGGAAGGGGCCGGACTGGAGTGCTGGGAAAACTGGTAACAAGGCTGTGGATGTGAGGAAAGAATCAGGAGGGCTTGGTCAAAGGGCCAGGGGCAGAGAGGAGGGCTCTGCAGGGGTGAGAGATGGCGCAGTGACTGGGAGAGGGGAGGAGGGAGGAGGGGAAGGAGGAGGGAGGCACTTATGTAAGGGCTGGGCGTGGAACACGCTTAGCTGCCGACATATATGTGACGTGCACGCGGAGAGGCCTCCAAGAGTCAGCCTGCGGTCAGCTTGTGCTCATCTGTCTCCACCCCCTCAATCCTGCCCTGGACCCAGTGGCTGGCCCCTAGCAGGTGCTCAGCAAACACGGTCAGGTGCTCACCCCCACCTGCCTTCTAGCTGACGACAGAGGCTGGGCCCAGAGAACTTGCCCTCGCTGACAGAAGCGGCCTGGGGAGAGCGAAGCCTTGCCCGAGCTATTCGCGGTGTCCTATCTAACCCCGATCCCTGACAGCTGGTGGGGTATTTTGGGGGCCAGCCTGACCCTGCAAGGGCCACTCCCTGGTCTGGGCAAATGCCCCTGCTCAGCTATTTCTAATGGGGACAGCAGCAGGGGAGGGAGGGTGGCCCTGGAGGAACAGCAGCACAGGGCAGGAAGGGATTAGGGGATGGAACGGAGAGGAGACCCTCTGTCCAGCCAGAGAAGGGGAGGAGCCAGCCTGTGGTTCCTGCCCTCCCTGTGCCCACCCCAACGACAGGAACCCAGAGCCCAACTCTCTGGGCAGCCTGGGTGAGGGCTGTGAGCAGGCAGGGGAAAGAAGGGAAGAACCAATAGCTGGCCATCACGCGTGCCCTCTGGAGGCAGGACAGCCCCCCAACCAGGGTGTCAAGGCTGTCACTGGATTCTATACATAAGCCATCATCAGGAAAAAGGTTAATTTTGAGACTCAAGAGTCCCTTAGTAGGGGAAGCAGCCCCAGTCTCCACCACAGGCTTTTGCCCTTGGGGGTGCAGACTTGCCAAGCCCCCGCTCATTGCAGTCAGGTCTGACCCCAAACAGACTAGGGTCAGGCCCTCACTTGCCCTTCTTCCACATGCTGGCTTGGGATCTGGCAGCATCCCCAGGGAAGAGGTTCAGACAAGAGAGACCCAGAGACTGACAAAGACGTACCAGAGCCAGAGACACCTCCAGAAAGGAGGCTGGGGAAGGGCCTCAGCGATGATCAGAGCCATGCCAAGACAGGCCGAGACTCAGAGACCCCTGGGAGACAGAGAAAGAGAACAGACAAATTGGGGAAAGAGAGAGGCAGAGAGATTCCCCACTGGGGCAATCCAAGACTCAAGGGAAAAGGAAAAGAACAGGCGCAGAGAAATGGACAATTTCTCTCGCTCTCGCTCTCAGCCCAGCCCAGACCCTCCCCAGCTTGGGCAGGGGGTCAGGGCAGCACCCACCTCCAACAGCCAGCTCAGCACCACCTGCTCTGAGGTTGAAGCCTTTCTGGCAAGTGAGGGAAAGGACTCCCTTCCTCTGTGAGGTGCTGGGGCCTCCTAGGCTGGCTCTGCAGTGCTCTGGCCCACGCAGGGGCCACATCAAAGCTACAGGTTAGAGCGGACAGAAGGGTTTAGCGTGTGCATCTCAGAGCTAGACTGCCAGTCTGGGTCCTGCTCCTCACCTGCTGGCGGACAGCGTAGTTTTGCAGCTCCACCCGTCCTCACCTCAGTTCTCAACTACACAGCCAGGAAACCCAGGTATTTCAAACTGACGCAAAGTGTCCCCTTAATGCATCACACGATGGATTAAATGTCATGGTTTTGAGTCCTCCTATGTGTGGTAGATTTCCTGGCCAGGATTTCCAGGTCCTGGTCCCCACCCCAGCGCTCTGTGAGATGGAGGGAGCGGTGGGCAGGGCCCAGTGCACAGGGAGGGCTTCCTCTCCACCCTCCCACTGGGGATTCCTCCTCACAAGGTTCCAAGATGAGGGGTGGAGCCCTGGGAATCACAGGACAACAACAACCCTGTCTCCTTGGGGAGCCAGCCAGGACAGCCTTCACTAGAGATGAAGAGCAACTGCTCCTCAGGAGACCAGCCAGCACTGTCTCAGAGGGAAGAAAGGCCGCTTGTCGAACACCAGAGCCTCCCAACTCCAGCTACACACCAGCCTCATGCTTCCTGTTTGGGTGAATTTTTTTAAAGGTATACCTGAATGTGGTCCATTTAGCCCCAGGGACGCCTCCACACCCGCCCCATTCCTAGCCTCTACCTCAGCACCCCCCACACCCTCACTGAACTCAGCCTTCCAGCGTGGCTGAACCGGCCACTTTGTTCTGCTGGGCACCAGATAAATGCTCCCTAATTAGCAGATGGAGCCAGACCCTGGCTGGTGTGTGGGGCTGTCTCTTGGCCAGCCCTGGAGCCCTTTTCTACTGCAGCTTGAGGGTGCCTAGGACCCTTTCATTGGGAAAGTGTTGCCCCCGTCCAGGCTGGACAAGATCAGTGTTCACAGGGCAGTGATCACCATCCTAGTGATGCTCCAGAGCTGCTCCAGGCTCAGCAGGAAAGGCTGCCTGCGTCTTGTCTCCTGGAAATGGCGTGAGGACTCTATGAGGCAGAGTCATTAGCTCAGTCAGTAAAGAATCTGCCTGCAGTGCAGGAGACCCGGGTTCGATCCCTGGGTCAGGAAGATCCCCTGGAGAAGGAAATGGCAACCCACTCCAGTATCCTTGCCTGGAAAATCTCATGGACAGAAGAGCCTGGTGGGCTGCAGTCCTTGGGGTCACAAAGAGTTGAGCACGACTGGGTGACTAACACTTACTTACTCAGCAGATGAGAAGGCTGAGTCTCTTGGAGGCCAGTAATGGCTCAGTGTCTGAGAAGAGGTGGGGCTGAGGTCACATTCATGTAAGTCTGTCTGACAACAAAGCCTGAGCGTCCCACCGCCAGGACAAACTGCTCCACTCAGAAAGTTGGGGAGTTGGTTCCAGGAACCCCATGAGCTTGCTCTTCTGGAGCCTGATGTCACCACCCAACTGTGAAGGTCTCTGAGGAACTAAAATCTTTTTTCTTGGCTCTAGCTATGGTCCCCACCCCAGCGCTCTGTGAGATGGAGGGAGCGGTGGGCAGGGCCCAGTGCACAGGGAGGGCTTCCTCTCCACCCTCCCACTGGGGATTCCTCCTCACAAGGTTCCAAGATGAGGGGTGGAGCCCTGGGAATCACAGGACAACAACAACCCTGTCTCCTTGGGGAGCCAGCCAGGACAGCCTTCACTAGAGATGAAGAGCAACTGCTCCTCAGGAGACCAGCCAGCACTGTCTCAGAGGGAAGAAAGGCCGCTTGTCGAACACCAGAGCCTCCCAACTCCAGCTACACACCAGCCTCATGCTTCCTGTTTGGGTGAATTTTTTTAAAGGTATACCTGAATGTGGTCCATTTAGCCCCAGGGACGCCTCCACACCCGCCCCATTCCTAGCCTCTACCTCAGCACCCCCCACACCCTCACTGAACTCAGCCTTCCAGCGTGGCTGAACCGGCCACTTTGTTCTGCTGGGCACCAGATAAATGCTCCCTAATTAGCAGATGGAGCCAGACCCTGGCTGGTGTGTGGGGCTGTCTCTTGGCCAGCCCTGGAGCCCTTTTCTACTGCAGCTTGAGGGTGCCTAGGACCCTTTCATTGGGAAAGTGTTGCCCCCGTCCAGGCTGGACAAGATCAGTGTTCACAGGGCAGTGATCACCATCCTAGTGATGCTCCAGAGCTGCTCCAGGCTCAGCAGGAAAGGCTGCCTGCGTCTTGTCTCCTGGAAATGGCGTGAGGACTCTATGAGGCAGAGTCATTAGCTCAGTCAGTAAAGAATCTGCCTGCAGTGCAGGAGACCCGGGTTCGATCCCTGGGTCAGGAAGATCCCCTGGAGAAGGAAATGGCAACCCACTCCAGTATCCTTGCCTGGAAAATCTCATGGACAGAAGAGCCTGGTGGGCTGCAGTCCTTGGGGTCACAAAGAGTTGAGCACGACTGGGTGACTAACACTTACTTACTCAGCAGATGAGAAGCTGAGTCTCTTGGAGGCCAGTAATGGCTCAGTGTCTGAGAAGAGGTGGGGCTGAGGTCACATTCATGTAAGTCTGTCTGACAACAAAGCCTGAGCGTCCCACCGCCAGGACAAACTGCTCCACTCAGAAAGTTGGGGAGTTGGTTCCAGGAACCCCATGAGCTTGCTCTTCTGGAGCCTGATGTCACCACCCAACTGTGAAGGTCTCTGAGGAACTAAAATCTTTTTTCTTGGCTCTAGCTAAAATTTGAATAAAAAGGGAAGAACAAGTCTCCAATAACTCGTACAATGGCCTGGCCGGAGGAAATGGCCCTGAGATGCTGGAATGGCAGCCCCTAACATCACGTGGGGGCCGGGGTCCACCAGAGTGGTGGGGAGCCAGTGAGGGAATCGGGTAGCCGGCACCTCTGGCTCACCTGGGATCTGTTTTCCCGCAAACAAGCCCATAGCTCAGGCTCCCAGTTTACCCTGGTTGACCCAGGTCCCCACGAGGCAAAAGCAAAACCAACTGCTGCTACCCTGGGGTTGGGGCGCATGGATGCTGAGACCACAGCAAGTCTGCTGGGATGCCCAAGTGGCGGGCCTTGTTGCAGAGGTCCACATCAGGCGTTCATGCCTTCTGCCCTATCCTGATCCTCCCACCAGCTGACAGCTCTGGCTCAGCCAAGGCTGCCAGCCTGGCTTTTCTGCCCAGGACGACCCTGACTTTTCCCCTTGGGATCCCCATTACCAGGTCTTGTGTAGGCATGTAGTTGGCACTCCTCCAAGGTGCCAAGATTAATCTGAAATTCCTTCCTGTGGGAAGGGAGTGACTTGGTCACAGCTAAAGGCTTCACAGAGCAAACACACACACACATACACACCACCCACCTGGCCACCACCATAGACCTTCCTTCCCTTCCTTCTCCAGTTTGAAGGGGACATTTGCCCCCATCCATTTCCCAGCCAACTTTCCCATGGTTATACAAGAGGGATCTATGGGGGTCTGGTAGGGGCAGAGCTGGGTTATCTAGGTCAGACCTGCGGCCTGAGAGAGGAGGAGGGAGGTGAGGGTGGCAAGGCCTAACGCAACACCCAAACACGCCCTGCCATGACACCCTCATACCAGGAAAACAAGGTTCACGCCTCAGAGCGGTCAGGCAGCTGGTGTGGCCTGACTCAGATGCTGCCTCTGGCAGAGCTGGGGTTTATTAGCCAATGAGAGAAGTGGGCAGCAGCAGGTAGGACATGGATTGAGCTCCAGGCAGCAGCAGGTTGGACCTTTCTGGGAGCCAGAGAGGTCTTTGGCTGTGCACAGGCCTCTTCTCACCGGGGAAGGTGGAATGGTTGCCCCGCCCTGTGCCCCAGGAGCTCTCTTGATGATTCAGTGGGGGCTTCCTGCCCTCCTCAGCCAAAAACAGAAAGAAACTTCTGGAAGGGAGGCTAGAATTCCAGACTGGAATGAACTAAAGCTAGCGCACCCCAGTCCTAGTCTTGCTGTCACTTGCTGGCCCTGTGATGTGGAAGAGCCACTTACCCCTTGTAGGGCCTCATTTCCTCATCTGTCAAACAAAGGAAATGGACTACGTCAGGGGATGGCCAATAGTTTCATCTCAAGGTACCACTGCCAATTGATAGGCAGTGTCTTCCTGAAGCTATTTGGGGTTTTGTTTTTAGAAAGACTCTGAGATCCCAGGCTCTAGCTTGATGAACAGTGTCAGCCATTGACAGAGGATGAGAATGTACCATAATTGATTAGTGATGCCTGTCGTGGGCACCAGACCAGAAAGTGGCAACATGAGTGCTAGACATGCTATCTTCCTGGTAGATGATTTCCACCCTAATTCTCCAGCAGATCTAGTTAAAACTGGTTGGCAAGCATGTACCTCCCATTTTATGATATTTGCACACTGCTGATCTCTCTCCCTGAAAGACACATTTTCATCTGCCCTGCACAACAGTCACCAGGGAGTAGGCAGCCCCCTCTAAGCCCCTCAGTGTCCACCCTCACCAGATTTCACCCAGAGGCTTAGAGCCAACTGTTTGTGCCAAGATTTACCATCCAAGGACATTCTAGCTTTTTTTTTTTTTACAATTTTCATCAATGTCTATATTTTCCCCTACCATGTGACAATCCCACCTTAACCCTGAGAGAGGATGAACAAAGAGAACAAGGCAGAGGTGGCTTCCGATTCCTTGGTGGTTCCAGTGAGGGTCTTGCCAGACATGGTTTGGTCCCTGAGGAACTCCTCTGGAGACATGTGCTAAGATCACCTACAGATCATTGGTCAAGAAGACGAATTCACCAAACACAGGCAGGTACCAAAACAGGCACTCACAGACCAAGTACTCGTCTGTATAAGAAAAGATTAATTTCCCCAAGGCAGTTGCAGCACGGCAAGAACCCCACAGCTCTGGGCTGCTTCAGGCCTTCGGACAAGCCCCTTTCTTCTCTTTGCATCCTTAGGCTCTGCCCAGGGCAGGCGGTGGGGGTGGCTGACAGCTTGCACCTGGCACAGATGTGCAGAGACCCTCTCCTATGTACCTTGCCTGCGGCCACCTCTTCCCATCTATCCTGGACCTGTGAGGACCCTTGTGTACAAGGTCATTCCTAAACCCATGGAGTTGGGGAAACTACACAAAAAGGCATCATTGTACAAACTATGCAAATTCCATCTGCTTAGAGCAGAAAAAAATAAACCCGCCTTCAAGTTTATAGATAAATAAATAAATCCGCCAGGCAACCCAGGAGTCCAACGGCTTTCCATCCTGAATTGGCCTGGAGATACCACTTCCCCAGGCCTTCCCGCCTAACACTCCCTGGAGAACAAACACCCCACGGCCCTCCCCTATCCGCACCCCTATGCTAGGCAGACCTGCCAAAGTGGAAATCAATAGAGACAGAGAGGAAGCTGGAGTTCACCCTCAGCCCACAGGGCCAGATGAAAGGGAGCTGCTGAGGCAGAGCCAGCTCCTGAGGGAGGGGAGGCCAGCCACAGAATTCTCAGGAGCTATTGGAATCCCCACAGGGCTTCCCTGAATCCCCCTGTGCTGATCAGGAATCTGAAAGATGCCTCTTTCCAAGGGAAGGAGAAACTGTTGATCAATAATTACTTTCTAAAGAGCTGTGTGTTCCTAACAGAGGAAGGTGGGTTGGTAATTAGTTACACTTTGGATGTGAAAGAGTTGTCTGTGAAACCCGTACCACCACCACCTGCCTCTCTCACAGACAGAGGCGGCAGACACAACTACTTCGTGAAAGTGAAGTATAAACTTCATTTGGTGAAAGTGAAGTATAAATGGGGCACAGGAAGAAACCTTGGCCTCCAGCTAGAGTGGGGATGTCCAACTATTTTTCTCTTGGAGTTAAGTTTCTGAGGACCTAACTGATGAAGGCTCAGCTTCTCTGTCTAGAGTTTCACATCAGTCACTATTCTCAGGGCTTTCTTTACATGGATTGTCTCATTTCATTTCTTCTATCCTACCCATGAGGCAGGTATTTTTATTATCCCCATTACACAGGTGAGAAAACTGAGGTACAGAGAGGTTAAATAACTCACGGAAGGTTATATACAGCTAGTAAGTGATAGAGCTGGTCTTGGAATCTGGATTACCTACCCTTAACCACCACACTCCACAGCCATGAAGCTCTCAGTGTGGTTCATCATGACACAAGAACCACCACCCAAGCGTCTCTTGGCCCAATACACACATGTTCATGTGCTGTATGCAATATTTGAACACAGGATTCCAGTTTGACAAGATAATCTAGACACGTCCCTGGGGTTTGCTGTAATGGAGTCTAATCAGTGTCATTCCACAGGAATGATCTAGAATGCTGGTTCAGGAAATATGAGGTAATATGATTTTAATCATCATTTTCACTTTCTTTATCTTGTTACATATGTTCTTCATGTCTATTTTTTTTAACCTGTGTGTTTTCCGTCTCAGTATACTGTAATGCACGCTTTGGTTTTTCTAGTAGTCATGTATGGATGTGAGAGGTGGACCATAAAGAAGGCTGAACCCTGAAGAATTGATGCTTTTGAGCTGTGGTGTTGGAGAAGACTCTCATTGAGAGTCCCTTGGACTTCAAAGAGATCAAACCCAGTCAATCCTAAAGGAAATCAACCCTGAATATTCATTGGAAGGACTGATGCTAAAGCTCCAATATGTTGGTGACTTGATGCAAAGAGCTGACTCTTTAGTAAAAACTCTGATGCTGGGAAAGATTGAAGGTGGGAGGAGAAGGGGATGAAAGAGGATGAGATGGTTGGATGGCATCACTGACTCAATGGACATGAGTTTGAGCAAGCTTCAGGAGCTGGTAAAGGACAGGGAGGCCTGGCGTGCTGCAGTCCACGTGTCCAGAGTCAGACACGACTGAGGGGCTGAGCGAACACCACAAACACTGTAACGGCCAGGAGAGACATAGTTTATTTTAGACCTCCTGCTTTTCCCACCTCCTCCCACAGGCATCCTTTCAATTATTATACATAAATGTTGTAAATAATATATGAACCCATTCTCCTTTTCTAAAAAAGTAAAACATTACAAATAAAGCTAAGATTCCCCTTCCTCCTACCCATGTCCCCAGACCTGTTTCAGAGATAACTCCATTACCAATTTGGAACGCATCCTTCCAGACCTTTTAAGAATAATTATGTATTTTATGTATGTATTTGTAAAAGATATATCTTGTTTTTGCATAACTACTGTCATACAATTTTTTGAAACTTGCACTGGTCATTCATTAACACTTCTTAGTGCTCCATCCACAGGACAATCTCATTTTTTTGGACTGCTATAGGAAGTGGTATGAGACGACAGTTTACTTAGGCACCCTCTGTGCTCCCATTTTTGCCGTGGCAAACAATAGGAGGCTTCCTGGGATCGGGGACTGATCTCGGTTAAGGTCTATGTTCTTGTCTGTCTGGGGCCTGTGAGCAATCACAATGAGTCTTAGCTCATCACACTGCTGGTTCTAGAACTGCCACACCAGGTGCCGGAACTCTCTAGAATCCTGGATATAAAACTGTTCTTAGAACTTGGCAAGTCACCTCCTCCAGGCTTAGTCTAGGGTCAATGATCTCAAACCACACAGGGCTTGCTTTGATGATTAAAAGAGCTGGCAAGAAAGACACCTCCCCCAGACACCTCTTCTATGCTCAAGTTGACCCCTGCACACACCAGGATCATCCCAGTTGGACCTGAGCAGAGGCCTGCTCTGGACACCAAACTAAACTAAAGTTCATATAAACCTAATGAATAGAAAAATGAACATAGATGTTTACCAGCAAAATGATGGACTGGAAGTAGAATTCTAATTATAAAAATGCTGTGATCCTATGACTCTCCATACATTACATCAGAACATGTCCCCTCACAATACACATCCCTCCTAAGGTCAGTTATTAATAATTCAAGGATTATAGTTTTCTTCGCTCATCATTAGCCTGGCTATTGGAGGGCTGTGTGACCCTGGGTGGGTAAGTGGGTGGACAGGCTGGAGAGATGAATAAGGAAGAGAGATAAAAAAAGATCTTCAAAATAGGTTAAGTCCTTTAGAGAAAATGAGCAAACCTTAACAGCTTTCTTAACTCTGTCTTCCAAACAGCGTGGGGGAGGCTAAAGGGCCTCTCCCTGGTCTGATCAAATATTGACCCTGTGCACTCACTGGCCGGAGTTCAGACTAAAGGGCCAGCAGCACTATGGAGTCAATGTTTGCAGAGCAATTACTACATCCCCGCATCTTGTAATCAGATTGTGAAACAACCTTCGATGGAGCCGGAGCTTCAGAGAGCCTTCCGGTCCTTCCTCAATGGGGCCAAGCCTTGGAGGAGACACTCAACAGTGAAGGAGTTGTGCGAGGAAATTTACAGAGGCTGGAAATACGGTGCAGTGCCAAAAAGAAGGCAACTTAAGAGCATCTGCAGGCCTTCTCCCTCCTCCTTCTCCCTTTGACTCCACCTCCATGTCCACCTCCTATAACCCAAGCCCTTTATAACCAAACAGGCCTCTACATCAGACACTGTCCCCGCCAGCTCCCTCTGGGACAGGTCCCTTTCCTCAGATAGGGCTGAGTGGTGAATTATTTTAGAAGAAATCAATTTCTACTTGGAGACCAAGAGCCTCTCCTCTCTCTGTTCCCAACGTGACATCTGAAATGCCCTTAGGAGCCCTCTCTAGTAACTGACCTGGTTTCCAGAAGAGGTGTTTGGAAGAGTTGTTGAATCTGAACTGCTCTATGGATGGGGCAAGTCATGGTGGAATGCAGCCTCCCTCCTGCTGCAGGGGCCCTGGAAGATGTTAGAGGACAACTGGGGAGGCCTTGGGAAACGGCAGAGCATGCCTGGGTGGGCATAAAGCCAGATGGAACCTGTTGTGTGTCCCAGATGGTCAGAGGCAGCCCAGACAAACAGAACTTCCGGAGATGATAGAAAAGTTCTGTATCTGCTGTAGTGCACTGTGCTCTAGAGCTCAAGAGCTGCGACTCCTGAAGCCTGCACACCTAAAGCCCACGCTGTGCAACAGGAGAAGTAATGGCCTTGAGAAGCCTGAGCATTGCAACGAAGACCAGCCCCGCTTGCTGCAACCAGAGAAAGCCTGCACAGCCATGAAGACCCAGATCAGCCAGATAAACAAGTAAATTTAAAAAATTTTTTTAATTAAACTTAATTTTTAAAATTTAAGTTTTTAAATTAACTTAAAAATACCTAGCTACATGTGGCTTGTGGCCACTGCACTGGAAAGCATAGGTCTAAAGGCTCCCTATCTGGTGCTTCCCAGTGGGCAGGAGGAGGAGCTGGGTTCAGGGTGCACCCTCCTGGGTGAGAAGGAGGGAGAACCACTGAGTCTGAAGGCTCAAGGCAGAGGACATGGAGAGGAGAAGCTGTGGGGCAGAGTAGGGGGTCCTCCTCTAGTGCCCTTGGAAGGGTTTGAGATGGGTGTGAATGACCAAGAAGGTGATCAGAATTGTATATGTACATTCATGCATGTCTGAAGGGATGTACAAAAAAAACTCTGATTCCCCAAATAAAGTATAAGGACTCACTGATTTGTCAGATAAACTAACTTCTTCAGGGAAGCCTGCTCTTATAACAGAGTATAATGTTTCCTATAACATGTCTATAGGGGTTTTCTTTGCAGCATTTAGAATAGTATAAAATAATATGTATGTATATTTTAAACTAAAACCTGTCTCCCCTCACTAAGCTGTAAGTCCCATAAAAGCAGTAACCAGATCTGCTTTTGCTCACCAATAAATCCCCACCCAGAGCCTGGCATCCTGCCTGAACACAGAAGGTAGGCACTTAAGACTGGATGGATTGAGGATGGATGGATGGATGGATGGATGGATGGATGGATGGATGGATGGACAGATGGACATATGAAGAGGAGGTAGACAAGCAGACATAAATGAACAAACTACAACATAACTTAGGGACACATTTTACCCCAATAACTATAAATCTCAAAAAGCAACTGAATCCCCTCAAACTGGAGTGGGGGTGGGTGGCTCTATCACTCTCCACTTCTATCACCAATCAAAACCATATGTGCATCTTCTTAGCTGCCCCTCCCAAGAAGAATGTTCTTCCTTCCTCTCCATCGCTCAGCATGTTACTTGTACTTCAATCTAGTGTTCATTTCATCTATAGCGGCCTTAATTGCTTAAAGGCCTATTTCCCGCATCAGATAGAGACTTCTGGAAAGACAGGACCTTGTTCTTCTCAACTGAGTGTCCCTCAGCCTGGGCCACTTCTTCTCCACATGTGGTGAGGCCTTATCAAAGGCCCATCCACTCCAGCCTTGGCTTCCTCCCCTTTATACTTCCACCCTCACCACGCACAGTCAGCCTAAGGCTGCCAGATGTAGCAGGTGAAAATACAGGACAAAGGAGAAAATATGAATCTCAGGTAAACAATGAATAACTTTTTAGTATACCTCCTGCAATATTTGGGATATAAAGTATATGATCCCCAGAAAACTCAGAACCATGAGGTAGGAAAGCCAGTTAAACAGCTTTCCCCAGGCTGGCTTAGTCAGGCCAGGACTTCCAGGGTTCCAGTGCGGAGCACAGCCTACAAGCGGAGGAGCAGAAGGATTCTGAGAGCAGGCCCTTGTGGGCCACAGCCCACTCCCAGCTCACTCCATCCTGCCTGAGTGGCAAGCTCCAGAGAGAGCCTGTGGGGCTCTGAACACCCTGACAGAGGACTGGGCACTGCACAGCTCCGCAGAGAGTGAAGCCATGGGAGGGAAACAAGAGAGCAATACCACGACAGGAGGTACAAAGCGCTCACACCCTTCAACCAGGCGTCCCGGCATTCTCGTCACCATTAACACTGAGTAATGTACTAGACAAGCATGTGTCGGGGAAAACATGGATTCTCTCATTTAATCCTCACAACAACCCTGCTGAGTGGGTACCATTCGAATCATCATTCTACAGATGAGAAAGTGGAGCAGTTAAGGAACTTGTCTGGAGTTAAGAGTGACAGAGCCAGCAACTGGCCCCAGGAAATGCATCCCCAGTGTCTCAGCTCAGAACTGAGATCTGAGAGCCTCCAGTGACCAGGGATGGAATTAGCAATGCTGTTTATTCTTCCTCTTATAGGAGCCGCCATATTAAAATCAGAGATCTTGATAAATGAGAAAGGCTTTCTAAAATGAATGCCACTATATGTCCTTATGTCAAGTTCTGAAAAAAACAGGTTTCCAAAGATACTTGGTTGAAAGGTTAAATTCCGAAGAACCACCCTTTCCAAACTGCATCTACAGGGTGGCGATGACCCATGTGGACAGGCCTGGCCATGCTCGTGACTAGGGCTAGTGCATCGCACAAGCGGCTTCATCCATGTGCCCCCTCTCAACAGGAAATGAGCCCTGCAGGCAAGGGAGAAGTTGGGGGAGCAGCATTCCTTTCTTGTGAGATTCTGTAACCAGGGAGGGGTGGGGGGAAGAGAACAGAAAAGAGGGGAAGAAAAGTTCTGATTTGAGAGTTTCTGCTGGCTCTCAGACCCTTTCTGGCTCATCAATGAGTCCTTTCAGGGTTCCTTCTCCCCAACTAAGTGATCATTTCCTGTCCAGCACACTATACCCATTGAGGGGGTATCAGCAAATTCCAACAGTTTACACCAGAAGGACACAAGGAGACTGGCAGGAATTGATGAGGGAAGAGGAGGAAGTGAGGAGGGTAAGGAGTGGCTCGCAATCCCTATTGTTAGATTAAGAGAGGATTTGTAATGCAGGAAGCTGGCTCACCTCTGGCTCAGCTCATCCGCAGAGCCATAAGGACAATGGGATAAAATCAAGTACTTGGAGGTAAACACGCAAGCCTGGCATCTCCAAGATGACTCACCACCAGAGGAAGAAGTGGACCTCGTTTGTGAGGGCCAGCGGTGGATGTCCCTCCTTTGTGTTTTTAATAGGCCTAAACCAGGCTCATGGCCCTAAGGAAAAGTCTGGAAGCTCTCAGCTTCTGATAAACAGGGGTGGGCCCCCTAGTGGCCATGTTGGTGTTCATGCCCTTCCAGCCTCGGCTGTAATGATTGGTGCAGAGAGGGCACCTGATCTAAGTCAAGCCAATCAGAGTCTTGCCTGGGGTTTTTCAATTTAGAACTGGGAGAGAGGCGGTCTCTGCTGTTGGAAACCACAAGGTAGGAAATTTGGGAGCCACTGACTGCCAAACTGCTGAGGACAGTGCCCAGAGAGAAGCAAGGAAAGACAGAGGGAGCGCAGCCTTGTTTCAGGCATTCTTGGAGCCACTGTCTCACTCTCCCTTCCACCATCTGACTGACTGCATTAGCTTCCCTGGTATATCATTCCAACCAAGTCTCCTTTTCACCTAAGCCAGTATGAGCACGAAACTGTTGCTTGTGACCTAAAGAAGCCTAGCCAAATTAATTGACATCAAGGGAGGTGTCTACAGGGGAGCTGTGGGATCCATGTTACCGTCCCCCATGTGACATGCCTGGGTATGGGAAAGAGACACACATATTATATATGCATACAAACAGGACAGCAGAGCCTTATTCAGTGAGACAGACACAGTGCTCTGCCCAGTTTGTGTCTGTAGTTCAAGACATTGCTTATTTTCTGCTTCAGTCTTTTCCGTGTGTTTGCTTTTCTTTGCCTACAATGATGTGGTGGCTTGTGTCTCACTCTGTATGTTTATAGACGATTTCTGCTCAGGCACACAGCACCCACGGCCATCTTCCCAGCCTCCAAATGCAGGAGGGTGACAAAGCATAACTGTTAACAGTCATGTTAAGAAGTCAACATAGCCCCAAGTGTCTGTCTGCAACATCCAAGACTGAGCCTAGCCCAGACTGACTGTCAAGGTTCCCTCCTCCACCCCTCTGTTCTGCCTAAACTCTGACCTTGAGATTGCTGGAAGGGGGTCTCTGAATGAGTGAGGAAGGAGACAGGCTAGCCCACCAGAGGCTCAGGCCACTTCATATGGAACCAGGTCCCATCTGAGCTCAGACTCACTCACCTGCAGGTCAAAGAACTTGCTGTACCTCCGGTAGATGGTCTGGGATGTGGAGTCGGACCAGGTCACATTGATGATGTATACCTGTGGGGGACAGGTAAGAGAAGGTGAGTGGGTATCTAAGGCAGGGCCTCAAGCTGCACCAATCATCATTTCCCATGACTGTGGGTATTCCATACAAGACTATTCGTTCTCTCATCTTTGTCCCCAGGGCTTTAGCATAGTGTCAGGTATACATGGATGCTACATATGTCTAAACACACACACACACACCTAGAACGGTATTCAATAAAATGCTAAGGATGATTATATGTGGGTAAGGTTACAAGTGGTTTTAATTTCCATCTTCTTGTTTATATGTACTTTATACAATGAACATAAATTTGGGCTTGTTAAAAAAAAATCTAAGTAGCTAATTTCCACTGATTCTCAAACTTTATGGTGAATGAGATTCTTCAAAGGGCCTTCCAAAATCACAGATGTCAGAACCCCACTCACTACAATTCTGCATAAGTAGACCTGGGTTTGGAGGCTCAGGCATCTACATTTTCTTTTGTTAAACAATTTTTATAGAGCAGTTTTAGGTTCACAGGAAAACTAAGCAGAAGGTACAAAGGGTTCCTTTCTATCCCCGCCTCCACACTTGCACAACCTCTCCCAGTATCAACACCCCTCACCAGAGCGGTATGTTTGTTGAAACTGGGTGTCTTGTTTTAAACAAACCACTCCAGCTGATTCTGCCTCAGTCGATCCTCGGAACCCACACTAAACCTGCTTCAGGAGGCTGTGAGCATTTCAGAGATGTGTGATTCATCCCGGTGTCCCTAAGTCTTAGCTCTGTACCCGGCACAGAGTTGGTGCCTAGCAAACACTCTGCTGCACTAAATGACCACCCTCACCTTCTGGCTGAGACATAGATGTGCAAGGAGGGAAGTTAGCGTGTGGAAGATCTGTAGACTTTTCTGAAATGAAGGCATTTCAGGACCCCATTCCCAGTGTCACCCCAGTTCCCAGTGCTCAGTCAGGCTCTGGACCACTGATAGCCTCAGGCCACCGTGGAAGGCTGCCTGGCCCAGCAGGGGGGCAGGACTGCTGACCGGAGAAGACCCACATAATCTGGCCTATTGTTCGCACCATTTCTGTTCCTCTCACCTGAACCCACACCAAAGACATGCCTTCCTGGGAGAGGCCTTGATTAGAGGGAGGGTCCCCCACACAACCTCAGAGCTACTCTGCTGAACTTCCCTGGTGCCTGCTGTGAGGTCTCCGACTCAGGGTTAAGACGTTTGCTCCTTCCACCTTCAGAGCAGACTGGGCAGCTCTAGGTCCCTGCACCGGTCCCCTTGCCAGGATGCCCTGTCCATCGGAATCACCTAGGGAACTCAGTAAAAATCCCTATTCCCGGGCCTCTGCCAGGTGATTCTGATTCAGGAGGTGTGAGGGGGAATCCACCAGAGAGGGGAACAAAGTGGCCGGAGAAGCCAGGGTCACGACAAGGAAGGAACAGGAGCGAAGAGGAGGTAGGTGCGGACACCTTGGCATCAGAGCGGCGGGCTTCACTGCCTGGAGCAGGGTGGTCTGATCTGCTGGGCCGCTGTAATAAAACTCCACAGACTGGGTGGCTTAGACAACAATGTTGATTTCTTACAGTCATGGAAGCTGGAAACCCCAGATCAAGGTTCTCGGTGGAACCTGCTTCCTGGTCACCTTGTCGTACCTTCACATGGTGGAACAAGAGCTCCAGTGTCCTTGTCTTCTTATAAGGACACTAAATTCATCATTGTGGCTCTGCCTTCATGACCACGTCTGGACCTAATTAATTCTCAAAGGCTGCACCTCGGATACCATCATACCGGGGATCTGGACTTAAATGCGTGGACTTAGCAGGAGGGACTGGGGGAGGCACGAACACTGAGTCCACAGCAAGGGTTTTGCACACGGGAGTGTGAGGCTGTCGTTTGGCTGCTCAGTTAACAGCCAAGGAAACAAGCCCTGAATCTAGTCCCTTCTCCACTCCAATCTCTAAGTCGCAGAGCTAGCCTCGTGCAGTGCGGAGTGTTTGTTCTGAAACGCACCCAAGGAGACAGCTATAAAGCAAAGCAAATACAGCTGAGTGTTGCCACCCTGAAATGGGGTATTTATGACATGTTTTATGTGATCCCAACAAGAAAGAACATTAAGTGAAAAGGCTGTCCCTGTCCTCACAAGCCCAAAATAAACCACTGACATAAATAAACACCCAGGGATATGCTTTGCTTTATATCATATATAAACATATATCTCATACAATAAACTGTAGAAACCATTTAGGTAATGGTTACTATGTCCCAGCACAGTGTAAAGCACTCATATGCACTAGCTCATTTAATCTTCAGCTCAATGAGGGAGCTACCACTGCCATCCCCGTTTTGCACAAGAGGAAGTTGAGGTTCAGAGAAGCCAAATAAGTTGCCCAAGGTCACACAGCTAGGAAAACAGAGAGCAAGGATTGAACCCAAGTCCAGCTGAGTTTAATCCCTATGCTCTTAACTATACTGGACTGTCTACCTATATGTAAATTCAGGAGTGGGGATATTTAACCAAACATCGTGATCAGGACTGAATGGCATCTTTTTCAATAAAGTTTTGGGTGATCTGAGAAGGGTCTGTACAACCCTTGAGGAACGTGGGAGAGGCAGACTAATTCTGACAGCCTGAGACCAAGAAGAGACAGAACTTGGTCCAGACAGAAGTCAACAGTGAAGAATGCTGCAAGCCAGACGGACACGGAGGAAACTCATACACACCCGGCTCCACCAACTGTGGCAGGATGCTCTGGGGTTTCTCTGGGGGGTTATAGCTCACCCCATCCCCCCTGCTGACTTCTAGCTCCTTTAATCCCAAATCCTGCTGGCTACAACTCCCTTCCACCCACATCTCCCCTTCCTCGAGATGTTATGCACAGCACACCAGAAGGAGGCCCCAAGGGAGTGGGCCCTCTTGGAAAGAGCCTGCCCTCACTCGCAGGCCATTAGACAGCAGTCTTTCTCCCTGGCCAGCCAAGCGGGACCCAGAGGAAGGGCTTAACTGTGCTTAGCATGACCCCTGCTCCATCCTCTCTAGTAATTAGGGGCTTCCCGTCACCTCCCAGGGAGAATTAATCACAGGCTCGCTGGCTCTGGCAGCTGGGAGGCCCCTCCGTTTGCAAAGGAGGAACCTAGGGCCTAGGATGGCGATTCGCCAGGGAAGAGGCACAGACTCTGGAGTCAGCCACTTTGTGGACCTTTCTTATCATGGCTGTGAGACCTCAGCCCAGTCTTTCAGACCCTCAGACTCATCCTCTACTCTGTGCACAGCCTGCAAAGCTACCGGCCTGACCCACTATGTTGGTTTCACCGCAGGTGTGCTCCCCCTGTAAGCGGCAGAGCTAGGACAAGAGACCAGGCTTCCTAATTCCTAGTCTAGGACTGATCAGCACAGGATCAGGAACACCTGCCCTTTCTCCTTTCTATTCAAAACAGTCGAAGAGCCACAGGGCACTGTTGCCAAGGCTTGACCTGAACCCACAAGAAAAACTGGCTCTCTGGTGACTGTCCCTTGGACAGCAAGGTGATCAAACCAGTTGATCCTAAAGGAAATCAACCCTATATATTCATTGGAAGGACTGATGCTAAAGCTGAAGCTTCAATATTTCAGCCACCTGATGCGAAAAGCCACTCACTGGAAAAGACCCTGACTCTGGGAAAGATTGAGGGCAGGAGGAGAAGGGGGTGACAGAGGATGAGATGGTTGGATGGCATCACTGACTCAATAGACATGAGTCTGAGCAAACTCTGGGAGATAGTGAAGGACAGGGAAGCCTGGCGTGCTGCAGTTTAAGGGGTCACAGAGTCGGACACTGAGTGATTGAGTGACTGAACAACAACTGGTGACTAGATGTGGGAGTGGGGAAAGGAGCCTCCATTCCAGTTTCTCCCAGATCTCTGGGACTTGCCAGAGCCTTCCACCCCCATGCCCAGCCCACCCTCCTGGACAAACAGTGTAAACCTTGAGGTAAAGAAAGGGTCAGAGGCATCCCTGGAGGCCAGGGAGGATCCACAGATACCCTCCAGGCCCCTTTCCCTCATTGTTTGCTGGTCTGCTTGCTTCCAAAGCTCAATCATCCTAGATCATCAGCCCAGATGGGCACCCAGATCATCACAATTCCAGCCCTGCTCCCACTGCCCCACCCGCACATCAGAGTTCCTCAAGCCCGCCTGAGCTGGCAGTGTGGGAAACCCTAGGGATGAACCGCAGAGAAGGAGCAGGTGGAGGGGAAGGGGACAGGGCAGAGGTCACTGGAGAAAGCCAGCTCTGTTCACTGGGTCTGTGTCAGGGGCCCAGGTAAACCCTCTTCTGGCTGCAGGAGTGACCAGGATAAGGTTACCCAGCAGCTGGGTCTCAAGAAAGGTTTGCAATTAAACATTCTGCCTGCACGCACTTTACTTGGAGTCATGTTTCCCTGGGTGGAGTTTCCCTTCCTTCTGGATTAAAAAACGCATGGATTCTATTTCCCCATCTCTGGCCACTTCAGGCAGATGGCAAGCATCTAGGGATTGCGTCCAGCCTCCCCCAGAGAGGAAGCCCTAGAGTCTCAAGTTCACCTGCCACGCTCACCCTCCTCCACAGACTCAACTACAGAAACTCCGCGATACCTCCGTTGCACCAGCCCACCTCCACTTCAGGCAGATGGCAAGATCTAGGGATTGCGTCCAGCCTCCCCCAGAGAGGAAGCCCTAGAGTCTCAAGTTCACCTGCCACGCTCACCCTCCTCCACAGACTCAACTACAGAAACTCCGCGATACCTCCGTTGCACCAGCCCACCCACTCTGGGGCCATCTTGGGTCGCTTTCCATCTGCTCAGCTCATTAGGCCCAGAAATGTCTGTGGCTTCCAAGACTTCCAAGTCCTGCTCCTTTCAACAAGGAAACAGCCTTGATGCAAATCAGACCAGCAGCTCAGCTCCAGAGAACTGAGACTGAAGCCCAGCCCAGTTCCTGTGGAGGGAAAGCCATGCTCAGACCTGGACTGTGACCAATTAATGACCCAAAGCTATGGCCTAATCATTCCTAGAAGGCCTGGGACCTGCCCACGCTAAATTAGAAAGTGCCAGTAAGTACCCACTGCTCCCTTTGCGGATGAAGAGTACAGTTAGAGGCAAGAAGTTAGGAAGTGTGGGGGAAATCCTCCACCTGGCCAAGGTGGCTCAGTTTACTGAGGAGGTCTTATTTTCCCTAAACCCCTACCAGCTTCCCCTGGCCCTCAACCAAGTGGAAACCCAATGACAACCTTCCTTCACCTGCTCATACACAGGGTGGGAATAGTTGGCGAAGACAAGGGCTGTCGCCTATAGTTGTATAAGTTGTTTACTGTCCAAAGACTGCTCGGGACAAGTAGGGGACAAAAGCTAGCCTATACTCTGCACCCCAAACTGTGCACCACGGCTCTGGGATGCAGGCATACAGAGAAAGGAGTCCCTCCTTCTAATACATACAGAAACGTTTCTAACCAGGACACAGCACTGTGTCCCCCGGGTAGGTTGTCACTGCTTTCCAGGTCCCTTGAGGTTATAGTATCTCCTCAGGACCCAGTTCCTCCACTTTCCCAGATCTTCTAGATGAACGGATGCTTAATGTTTGGAACAGGCTGCTAAAGGCTATGGCCACAAAGATTTGAACGAACACATTTCAACAGCCAGGAAAGGGGAATCCTTATTTAGGAGCTGATTGCAACTCTGGCTTCCTGCTGGAGAAGTTCATCATGCTAGCCCACCTAAGGTACCAATTGGATCTAACCTTCTATTCAAAAGGGCCCATGTACTAAGTCCTATGATGGGCAAGGGAGTCTCAAATTAGACCCAGTTGATCCCCAAGATCCACCTCACCCAGCAGGGCAGAGGATCCCAGGGCTGCCACTCCCAAGGCAAGGGCTCCACCAGTGCTGGGCTAACGGCCCTTCTCCTTCTGCCTGGGGCCCACTGACCCCCACTAATAAGAGGCAGAGACTCCGGTGTCAAGGACCCATCTTGATAACAGTTGGCTGCACCTAATTTGAAAGCCTCCCAGATTTCATCATCTGACCTGGGCCCACCAGCCTAGCAAGTCTGTGGTCCTCTCTCGCGGTGCTCAGTCTTTGTTTCACAACTAGCCACTTACTAGATCTGCCTCTGTTTATTACTTGTTGACTCAGGATGACCCAGCCCTGGACGCATGCTGTCACCCTGTCCCTTTCACTTGGGTGACTACGTCCTCCCAGTCTCCCCAAGGGCAGCAACTGTGTTTTCTCACTCCTCTGAGGTATCCCAGGCCTAGCAGTCTGCTGGGCACCATGAGATACGACTAGCTGGCTAATGACTGAAAATCTACTGGGTTTAAGGCACCAAAGAGGTCGCTAGCAGCAACACCTGGGGACTACCCCCACCTCCAGAAGCAAATTCTCAGTGGTCAAGGGGCAAAATATAAATACATCTGGCTTGGTACAAAAGCTTTGCCAGCCTACAACCCTACCAGCAAAATCAAGTTCAATGGCCTGTGGCCACCTGGCTAACATTTCTGAGCACCCTCAGGGTATAGTCCTCTAAAACTCTGACATCTCCTCTGGGGTGAATGATTATTCATGGGGTGGGGAGGATAAATGACACTGCAGATCTGAGCAACAAGCAGCACTTAGAAGCGTGGACTTGGGGGCAACCTCCCTTCTAAAGCACACACGCGTGCATGTGCACACACACACACACACACAGGTTCAGTATGGGTTCATCAGCAGATGGTGGAGCCTTTCAGGCCTCAGACCACCCTAGCCAGGCTTCCTCTGCACCTCTTTATGGAGCAATCACAACAAACACAGCAGAAGTGAACCCCAGAAAGGCTTGCGAGAGACAAGGAGTGTGGCCCACAGAAGGCTCCTCCCAGAACCAGGATCCACCCACCCCTCCAAAACATAGCTGCCATGCACCCGCTATAAACCTGTGCCAAAAGGCTCTCCTCTGGGAAAAGAGCTTTCCTCCTCCCAGTTTCATTGGGATATACTTGACATACAACACTGTACACAGTGTGCAGCGTAATGATTTGACATGTAAGTCATGAAATGACTGTCATAATAAGCTTCATGAACATCCACCATTTAATATGGATAGAGCATCAAAGAAATAGACAATTCTTTTCTTGTGATGAGAACTCTTAGGATTTACTCTCTTAACAACTTTCACATGTGATATACAGCAGTGTTAATTACATTTCTCATGTTGTACGTCATATCCCTAGTACTTACTTATCTCACAACTGGGAATTTTTATCCTTCGTCAAATTCCCACTCCACCCACCCTTTTCTGGTAACCAGAAATCTGATCTCTTTTGCTACAAGTTTGTTTTTGAAGTACATTGATCTATAACACTATGTTAGTTCCTGGTGCATAATATAATGATTTGATATTGCTACACACTTCAAAATCGTCACCATAATAAGTCTGGTTACTATCTGTCACCATACAAAGGTACTACATAATTATCGACAATATTTACTGCACTGTAATTTCATACCTGTGACTCATTTATTTCTTGGCTGAAAGTTTGTACTTCTTAATCTCTCTCATCTAGTCTCCTCCCCTCGCCCCTCTCCTCTGGCACCCACTTGTTTGTTTTCTGTATCTATGATTTTGTTTCCGTTGTTTGTTCATTTCTGTTTGTTAGATTCCACATAAAAGTGAAATCATGTAGTATTTGTCTTTCTCCATCTGACTTACTTCCCTTAGCAGAACATGCTGCTGCAGATGGTAAAATTTCATTCTCTGTATGGCTGAGTAATACTCCCTTATGTATACATATTACACACATACATATATATGGGCTACCCTGGTGGCTCAGATGGTAAAGAACCTGCCTGCAATGTGGGAGACCCGGGTTTGATCCCTGGGTCAGGAAGATCCCCTGGAGAAGGGAATGGCAAACCACTCCGGTATTCTTGCCTGGAAAATTCCATGAACAGAGAGAGCCTGGCGAGCTACAGTCCATGGGGTCGCAAAGAGTCGGACACGACTGCGTGACTACCACTTTCACTTTCCTACATCTGCGTATCTCACACCTTCTCTATCTGTTCATCTGTTGATAGGCACTTGAGTTGCTTCCCTTTCTTGGCTATCACATCCAATGCTGCAATGAACATAAAAGTGCATATATCTTTTCTAATCAGTGTTTTCATTTTCTTTAGATAAACACCCAGAAGTGGAACTGCTGGATAATACGGCAGTTCTATTTTTAATTTTCTGAGGAAACGCCACACTGTTTTCCAGGATCTGCACCAATTTACATTCCCACCAACAGTTCCTGAGGGTTCCCGTTTCTCCATACCCTGGCCAACATTCATGATTTGTTGTCTTTCTGATAACAGCCCTTCTAACAGGTGTGAAGTAACACCTCATTGTGGTTTTGACTTGCATTTGGAAAAGAGGGCTTTTTAAAGGGATGTGAAAGAGGGGATAGTCAGTAGGCTCCTAAACTGTATCAAACACCTTCAAGAATGTCTAGTGGGGATCTGTCACTCTCAGCACCTGTCATCATTTGCGTGAAACCTGGGCCTTTATTATTTAATTTGGAGGGCACTGTGTAGGCAAGAGGGTTTGGAGGAAGCTTCCAATAGCTGGTTACTCCATTTGTTCCTCTGCAAGATGGGAAGAACTGTGGTTACCTCACTCTGGGGCGGTCTGAGGATGTTTGATCTACCCCATATCTCCCCATTAGAACAGAAGTTCCTTCAAGGCAGATCATGGCATTCTAACGCCCAGCAAGACAATTTATACCTAAGAGGTGCTCATTTAATGTCCCCTAAGTAAGTCCGCTGGATCATGGAAAAAGGAAGAGAGTTCCAGAAAAACATCTATTTCTGCTTTATTGACTATGCCAAAGCCTTTGACTGTGTGGATCACAATAAATTGTGGAAAACTGTGAAAGAGATGGGAGTACTAGACCACCTGACCTGTCTCTTGAGAAACCTATATGCAGGTCAGGAAGCAACAGTTAGAACTGGATATGGAACAATAGACTGGTTCCAAATGGGAAAAGGAATACGTCAAGACTGTATATTGTCACCCTGCTTATTTAACTTTTATGCAGAGTACATCATGAGAAACGCTGGGCTGGAAGAAGCACAAGCTGGAATCAAGATTGCCGCAAGAAATATCAATAACCTCAGATATGCAGATGACACCACCCTTATGGCACAAAA
>SJYC01028765.1:0-17349 GCA_006408675.1 Madoqua kirkii | reverse complement strand
TGTGTGTGTGCGCGTATATATATATATATATATATATATAAAGATGTTCATGCAGCTTTGCTTGAAACAGCAAAAAATAAGGAGGGTTGACAGTCTATCGGTTTTAAAAATGGTCAAATTATGAGTCATATATCTATTAAAGATAGATAAGGCGGCTCTTTCTGTGTCATCAAGGGAAAATGTTCACAATATATTGAGAAAAGAAAAAATATTACCAGTGTGTATAAATAAGATTAGATTTATTTCGGGGGAGGGGGAGTTGTGTATGGGGATTTGTGCATATATGTATGTGTGTGTACATTTAAAAAATTGGGGAAAATGCCACAAACTGATGATCATGGTTATTTGGGTTAAGAAGACTAGAATAATTTCACTTTATACATCTCTATATTGTTTTATTGGACTATGTTTGGCTTTCAAATTTATTTATTTTTTTAATTTTTATTAATTTAAAACTTTATTCCATTTTACAATACTGTAATGGTTTTGCCATACATTGACATGAATCAGCCACAGGTGTACACGATCTCCCAGTGCTGAAGACCCCTCCCACCTCCCACCCCACACCATCTCCCGGGATCATCCCGTACACCAGCCCCAAGCATCCTGTATCCTGCATTGAACATAGACTGGCGCTTCATAAACGATCCAATCAAAAAATGGGCCAAAGAACTAAATAAACATTTCTCCAAAGAAGACATACGGATGACTAACAAACCCATGAGAAGATGCTCAACATCACTCATTATCAGAGAAATGCAAATCAAGACCACAATGAGGTACCACTTCACACCAGTCAGAATGGCTGCGATCCAAAAATCTACAAACAATAAATGCTGGAGAGGATGTGGAGAAAAGGGAACCCTCTTACACTGTTGGTGGGAATGCAAACTAGTACAGCCATTATGGAAAACAGTGTGGAGATTCCTTTAAAAACTGCAAATAGAACTGCCTTATGACTCAGCAATCCCACTGCTGGGCATACACACCGAGGACACCAGAATTGAAAGAGACACATGTACCCCAATGTTCATTGCAGCATTGTTTATAATTGCCAGGACATGGAAACAACCTAGATGTCCATCAGCAGATGAATGGATAAGAAAGCTGTGGTACATATACACAATGGCTTTCAAGTTTAAAATGAGATTTCTATCTTTACAAAACAATTGCGTTCTCTTAGGCTGTACTCTGACTAGTGTCAGCTCCTAGATATTCTGCCAACATCCAGTATGTGCTCATTCTCAGGGAGCTGAAGGGAATTTTAAGTTCAACGTGGAGCTCTTGAAGCCAAAGTCTGCAACCCTGTCTACACATACCATCACCTGCTGTGCTTTAAAAACACTGTCTGCCAGCGTTACCTGTACCATTTGATTTAGAATCCGGGAAGGTGGGGTGGACACTGGTAGTTTTCAGAGCTCCCAGCTAAGTCTACAGGTTGTTACAGGCTGAGAAACACTTGTTGATTAAAAAAAGAAAAGCACAACGTAGGAGTTGCTGGTTTAGTTTTATGTAGAGTAAAATGAGGACTGCAGCCTGGGAGAGAGCACCTCAGACAGCGTGAAAAACTGCTCCAAAGCAGCAGGGGAAGGACAGTATGTAGGTGACTCTAGTGAAGGGAGAATACAGGCAATCAGGTACATCGTTTTCCAGAAGGTTTCTGCTCGTCTCATGAAGCTTTCTGCTAGTCACGAGAAACAGCTGTCATCCTGAAGGATTTTAATGCTTTTCTAGATATGAGGAAATAGGAGAATTGGACTCATAAACTCAGCTCCTGGAAACATCTAACCATCTAAAGACCTGTTCTGCCAGTACCCTCCCCCAGTCTCCACCTTGGGCTCCTTTCAGGGGGTTCTGAAGGTCAGCAGCTGCAGGAGCACATGACTTAATCCTTGTAGAGGTAGATAGCGAGTGCCCATGGCAAGTGCCCAACTTGTAGCTAACACACTCAAGGTGGACCTGGACCAACACCAAACAGACCACCAGACAAGCTGGAAAAAAAACACTCTTCAAGTAGCAAGCAGTATTATTATAAGTAATGAGTACTAGTAGAAAGTCAGCTTGTCTTCAAGAGATCCAGTTAGGGGGGTTGTATTTAGTGCTTGTTCTCAAAGTTCTGCCTCCAGTTTTGGAATGCACCAACTCAAGTGGGAGAAGAAAACAGGGGGACAGGGCTTCATCTGTTCTGAGCTGTGGCTGGGCCTTCGCTTCTTCAGCAGCCCATGGCTGTCCCCACCTCCATGGGGCCTGTATCAGCGACTCAGGGGTCAGAGTCCAGCCCTTTTCGGCTCCAGGATGAACAGCTGCAAGAATTAGAGGTGCTGAGCCCAGAGAAGGCATTTAAGAGACACACAACAGCTGGTTTCAAATATTTAAAGGAGTATCAGTACGAGCGGGTCAACTCCAAGTATACCCAAAGGAAGGTGGTGGACAGTGAGTACAAAACATAGAAAAGCGGGTCTTGCTCAGTGTTGGGAAGAACTTGCCAACTAGAGCTGCCAAGGATGGGACAGGCCGTCTTGTGAAGTAAGGGGCCATCAAGGCAGATGTGAGTGGCCACTTGCCTGTGATGTTGCTGGGAAACCTCTTTCCACTCAGCCCTCCAACTTCCAACTCCAGGAGGCTAGAAACACTAAGAAAGTTTTAGCAAAATTCACTGGGAATACAACTCCTTTAGCAAAAAGTCTTCCACTTGCAAAAAATCGTCCTGAGCATCAGCTGAGTGTCAGACTCTGCACAAGGTACTGGCCATACCAGAAGTGAGTCAGACAGCCCATCCTCATGGGGCTTCAGGCACAAATACGATCATTTCTGATGGTCCAATAAAATGGAATACAGTGATCAAAACTGACTTCAGGGGAGGTGGCTAAGACAGACTGATGGTCAGGGAAGGCTTCTTGCAGGAGAAAATATTTGAGGTGAGATCTAGAGAAAAGCACTACTCACCAGCTGGGGAGGTGGGTAGGATCTCCGTTTGATTCCATCCAAAATTAGAAGGGAACCTACCTCACATCATATACAAAAATTAACCCAAAATGGATCAAATACCTCAGTGCCAGTGATAAAACTATACAAAAGTCTTAGAAGAAAACATGGGTGCAAATCTTTAAGACCTTGGACTAGACAATGGTTTTGACATATGACACCAAAAATACAGTAATTAAAAAAAAAAAAAGAAAAAAGCCATAGATAAATTGGATTTCACCAAGATTAAAAACTTGTCCTTCAAAGGACACCAGCAAGAAAGTAAAAGAAAATATTTGAAATCCATGTATATAAAGAACTCTTTCAACTCAATAACAAAAAGACAATACAACTTAAAAACTGGCAAAGGATCTGAATAGACTTTTCTCCAAAGAAGATATACAAATGACTAATAAGTACAAAAAGAGATGCTCAACATTGCTTAGTCATCTGCTGCTGCTGCTGTTTAGTCCCTAAGTCACGTCTGACTATTTTTCAACTCTATGCACTGTAGCCCATCAGGCTTCTCCATCCATGGGGTTTTCCAGGCAATAATACTACAGAGGATTCCCATTTTCTTCTCCAGGGGAGCTTCCTAACCCAAGGCTTGAACTCACGTCTCCTGTTTGGCAGGCAGATTCTTTCCTGCTGAACCACCAGGGAAGCCCGTCCATCTAGCCATTGCTGCTATGCTGCTAAGTCGCTTCAGTTGTGTCCAACTCTGTGCAACCCCATAGAAGGCAGCCCACCAGGCTCCCCCGTCCCCTCGGATTCTCCAGGCAAGAACACTGGAGTGGGTTGTCATTTGTTTTTCCAGTGCATGAAAGTGAAAAGTGAAAGTGAAGTCGCTCATTCGTGTCCGACCCTTCGCAACTCCATGGACTGCAGCCTACCAGGCTCCTCTGTCCATGGGATTTTCCAGGTAAGAGTACTGGAGTGGGGTGCCATTGCCTTCTCCATCCATCTAGCCATTAGGGGCATGCAAATCAAAACTAGAACGAAGTATCATTTTACACCCACTAGGATGGCTATAATCAAACAGACAGATAATAATAAGTGTAGGCAAAAATTGCTGACAAATCACAGTCAAAACTATCATTTTTCCTGTAGACATGTACAGATGTGAGAGTTGGACCATAAAGAAGGCTGAGCACCAAAGAATCGATGCTTTCAAATTGCAGTGCTGGAGAAGGCTCTTGAGAGTCCCCTGGATAGAAAGGAGATCAAACCAGTCAATCCTAAAGGAAATCAACCCTGAATATTCACTGGAAGGACTGTTGCTGAAGCTGAAGCTCCAATACTTCAGCCACCTGATTCGAAGGGCCAATTCACTGGAAAACACCTGGATGCTGGGGAGAGATGGAAGGCAAAAGAAGAAGGGGGAGGCAGAGGATGAGATGGTTAGATAACATCACCGCTCAGTGGACATGAATTTGAGCAAACTCTGGGAGACAGTGGAGGACAGAGGAGTCTGGCATGCTGCACGCCATGGGGTCGCAAAGAGCTGGACGTGACTTAGCCACTGAACAACAACAAAAGGATGTAGAGAAATTAAAACCTCCATACACTGTTGACGGGAATAAACGGTTGTAAAATAGTGCGGCTGCTTTGGAAAATAGTCTGGCAGTTCCTCAAATGGTTAAACATATAATTACCATACAAACCCAGCAATTGTATTCCAAAGTATCTACCCAAGAGAAATGGAAACTCATGTCCACACCAAACCTTCTCTGTGAATGGTCATAGCAGCACTGTATTACAAAATATTATATGTATTACATCATAGCCCCAAAGTGAGAACAACCCAAATGTCCTGCAACTAATGAATGGATAAATAAAATGATATATTATAGCCACACAATGAAAAACTGTTAAGTAATAAAAAGGAATAAAGTACTGTTACCTGCTACAGCATGGATGAACCTCAACAGCATTATGCTAAGTTAAAGAAGCTAGACACAAAGGACCACACATATGATTCCATTTCTACGAAATTCCCAGAATAGACAAGTCTGTAGAGACAGAAATAGATTACAACTAAGCATTTTTTAAAATATTGCGAGGGAAATGATGTCACTCTCAGTTAAGGAGTTCTTGCCAGAAAAGGCTCCATCTCTCCCTCCTTTCAGTTTGTCTGATTTCCCCAAAGTTCAATCTAGACCCACCACCTCCTAGAAGCCTTCCTGGACTGTCTCAGCCCTGGGGCTCCCTCTGCCCCAGGGGACACAGCAAACCTATATAGTTACGGGTCATGTCATGACCATCATCTTGGAGGAAATTGTGGTACAGATCACCAACACTGGCACACAGTAGGTGTGTCTAGCTGATTAATGAGAAAGACTGGTTTAAAATGCACCTGGTTTCCCAGACTCAGGAAGAAGAGACCAGGTTCTCTTCCAGTGATGACTAGAAAGAACCAAAGCCGGAAACATCCCGCTCTCTGCCTGGAGAGTTCGCTGGCCCTGGCAGAACCTGGCCTGCAGTAAAAGTTTCCCAGTCAAGCAGCAAAACTGGAAACACCATCAGCTCCTGTTTGGCTTCTAGGACAGGGAAACTGCACTTAAAATCCACTAATGCTGCTCTGATATTGGAAGCGCCCGCAGCGGGTAATTGCAGAACTAGGTGAATCTGCTCACCTTCTCTAGAAACATGTTCTCTGCTCACACTTCTGACTCTGGAGTTTGGCCCAGCCTTCTTTCATCTGATCCCACCCAGCCCTTGCCCTCCTCCAGCCCTCTCAGACCCTCTGCTCACAGTCTTTTCCACCTTTTCCAAAACCCTTAAGGGCACCCGTAGCTACAGCACCCACTTCAGCATCGGAGACCCAGTTTGCTAATTTCGTATGTGGTCATTTCCTGAATCCATTCCCAATTCTGTTCTCAACCGGCTCACAGACTTCTCGAAAGCAAGTGTTTTATCCTGACTTCCCTTGTTTTCCTATAATATCTAAGGACATTGGGCAAATGATCAATTTCTCTCTGACAAAATTCAGATCAGTCCTGTGAAGTTTCCTGCATGCTGAGCTCATCTGACACCGGCAACCCAAAGTCAAATAAAATATCGCCCTGGCCCCAGGAGCTCCTGGACCAAGAGAAAGAGCAGCACAGCTAATCTGCTGTGGAGGCCACATTGAGAGGGGAATCAGAGGAGAGAGGCACCAAGCCAAGACAGCTTTCTGGAGGGGGCGATGTTGAAGGTGGGCTGAAGGATGAAAGATGAGGAAGGTCAGCCGGGCAAAGAGGTGAGAGCCAGGGTGGTGAAGCAGAAGGGTGTCTTAAGCAGAAGGAAGGCACAAACACTGGGAGGGTTGGTCTACCACAGCCTGAGCTGGGTAGAGGACCAAGAGCAGCTGGGGTGGCTGCAGCCTGAAGCCCAAGGGGTGAGTGGGAGGAGATGGGCAAAGAGTCCCTGGCTCTGAGGCTGGAGGGGAAGATGGGGGCAGGAAAGAGCAGGGAGGGAGGAAGCCAGAGAAACAGAGGTGAAGCTAAAGTGTTTCTGGGGTGGGAAACTTGGAACAGTTTGGGATGTAAGAAGGATGGAAGAACAAGTGTGGGGAGATCTAAGGAGCAGGGGAGGAAGACATGAGGATGGAGGAGCCCAGGAGGAACAGAGGGGTCCCTGAGCCAGGAGTAGGCACCAGCAGGCTAGTGATAAGAACCAGGGCAGGAAAATGAGGTCTGAGAAGGGATACTTGGAGACTAAGTCCTGCCCCAAAGCTTCTGGGACCCCAGAGGGATCACAGTCAGGATGCTGTGGCATGACTGGGAGAGAGCTCAGAGTTGGAAGCAGGGAGACCTCAGGTCCTGGCAGTGCCCAGGGCGCTTTGCTGCTCATTGGTGGACAGCATGAAGAATGATGGACACTTAGAAATGACAGAGGATAGTGCGAAGAACGGCAGACACCTAGAGGCGGTCGGTGCAGAAAAAGTGTGAGCAGCTTTGCAAAAGGAGAGCGACCAAGCCCTCGAAATCAGAGGCTTTGTTTTATGCTCACTTAGCTCCCAGGCCCCAGATCTGACAGCAAACCCTATAAACCTCCTGTCCCTCCCCCAAACTTGGCTCAGAAGGCAGAGCCATCGGGGATGAGGGAAGAGGGTACCAGGCCACGTCTTCTGGGTCCCTGACCTGCTTTCTCCCTGCCTCTGCCTGCTGCGTAGCCAGAGGAGACCCCTGCTCTGCCGCAGCCAACTCTGGGACGTCATTTGCTCCCTGGTCCCCTCAGGGAGATTGTGGAGGGATCTGCCAAGCTGGCTAAAGAAGAGCTGCGCAGCAGCCAGGGAAGTCTGCCAGGAGCTACATCTGGCTCGGCTTCCGCACCGACTCCCCATCTGGCTGAGGCGTGGAGGTGAGATGAGAAACACACAGTTGGCCTCCTCCCCCAGCGCCCCCCAAAGTCACGTCATCCAGGCATTCCCTCCAGGGGGGCGGCCCGCTCCCTCTGACCTCAGCCTGTTTCACTTGGCCACAGCCCACCCCCAGGGAGCAAGCCCCCTCCCCACACCCACACTCACACCCAGGCCCAAGCAGGGCAAGCCGTGAACTATCGATTCCAGCCCTCCCAGGCCATACACCGAAGCCCCAAATACGGGCCCACCCTTCCCAGCCCTGTTTTCAGCGATGCCAGCTGGGCTGTGGAGGGCGGGGCCAGGGGTTGGGACACTCGGCCAGGACACCGTGGGCCTGTCGTCTTCTAGCCTCGATGTAGAATATCCCTCCAGCTTTAACCAAGGGGTCAGGGCTGGGGAGAAAAGACAGGCAAGTCCAGTGGGTGGTGTCCAACAGCTTCTGGTACTAAATCCTAGCTTTGCCTCCATGTGCTGTAAGAAAATTAGGTGGACAAATTATCTCATTTCTCTGAGCCTCCATTTCCTTGCCTGCAAACGGAGGGTAATAAGAGGACATGCTTTGAAGAGTTTGAGTGATGATTAAAATGCAAGCAAAGTGCTCAGCACACGCCTGGCCCACAGCAAACACCCAGCATTTGGTCGCTCATTTATTTCTTGGCTTCCTCCAGTGGCAGTGCCAGAGGAGGCTTAGTCCCACCAAGCTCCGCTGGCCAGTTCCAGATACAAGTGGTAAATCTGTTATGGTTATAGTGACTTCATCTGTCTTATTTATTTTGATAGCTACTTATGTTGGGAAATAGACGACTGACCCTTTCTGGGTGTTTTACATACTGTGCATAAAAGCAAGTTTAGTAAATTTGCTATTTGGAATACACTCACTAATGGGATGCTTCTCATGCAGATATAACCCCTAGAAGCCCAAGCTCCCTAAAGAAATCCTGGGGCTCACACAACTACACACACACACACGCACACACACACACACACACACACACACACAGAGGTTCTGCCCTGGCATCCTGCCACACTCCCTACTCCCCTAATCCCAGAAGCAGTGCATCCAACATCAAGCCCCTCCTTCAGCTGTCCAATCATACACTCTGCCCTGACATGCTGGCCAGCACTGTGATGTAGAGAGAAGCAGCACTTTCATGCTCGTTAACAAAGAGAACCCTAGGAAGCTCAGAGCAAGCCCAGGGCGGCCACTTCGGTGGAGGCTGCAAAGAGGCTCACCTCCAACTCACAGCCCCAAAAGAAAGTGACGTCAATACCACCAAGCCCCCTAGGAGACTCACCACCCACCCACCAGGGATAACCCTTTAAATCCAAACGAATGAGTTGAACCATCCAACAGAAAAATGTTTAATGGGCCAAGAATGTAAGTAGGCATTTACCAAAAAAGAAATACAAGTGACTGAACCATCCACGGAAAGATATTCAGCCTTATGCAGAATTGAAAAAGAAATCAGAACTCTTATTCTTAGCTGACTGGCAAAACACTCAAGTTTGGTAGGTCCCAGAGCTGATGAAGGTACGAGGAAACAGACACGTCTCACACACTGTAGGAGGGACATGAAATCTTTTAAGAGGGCCATTTGCCAGTATATATCAAAATGAGAAATGCAAACTCTTTGACATACTTAGTTCCCCTGCTAGAAATTTATCTGACCCACAGAATTTATCCTTGACTCATGAAAGTGTGTCAAGTGTTATGTTCAAGGGTGTTTGGGGCAAGATCCATCAAGTTGTTCTGGGACATCTTCAGAATTAAATACTTTGCAACAACCCCAAGAGCAAGGACTTCTAGTTTTGCCCACAGAAAGGTTATACCAAGCAAGAAGTAAGAGAAAACTATAGGAGAATCAATCCTTCTGCATAAATACTTCTTAAAGCAGTGCTGACTTTGTCTAAGAAGGTGTCATTCCTCATTCTGCTTTCATTGGTCTGGCTTTAACCACTTCCTTTCCAGGACTGGACGCCGGGTCTTGGTCAGCCAAGTGCTGCAATTTTTATGGCACCTGAGGAAGGGACGGGAGCTCCAAGCAGGGTCTATGCTGGAGGCAGCCATATATACCAAGCTCAGGGGACCCATACGCCAACCCTGCAAACGGGCACAGGATTATCCCCATCCTACAGAGAAGGTGCTAAGTTTCTGAAAGAGTAATAAATACCAAGCTCAGGGGATCGGTATGCCAGCCCTGGAAAAGGGCACAAGGATTGCCCCCATCTTACAGAAGAAGATGTTTCCAAGAGGGTTACTGACTCACTTGAGGTCACACAGTCAGGATGTACTAAGCTTGGATTCCAACCTCTGTGCTCTTTCCCACCTTGTGACAGCCTCTGACCTCACATTACACCTCGCGAACTCCCAGAAAGTTGAGGGAGCTTGGGGATGGGAGGCAGGAAAGAGCATGCAGAAGCAGCTAAGCAGAGGGAAGAAGGTACAGCGGGCAGGGGCAAGGCCAGCCAAGTCAGGCCACTCAGCTTGCTGAGGCCTTATTCTTTATGGTGTGAAAAGACATCTCAGCACCCATACTCCCTCCCTCCACCTCAGACTGCTACCCTAGGCTGTCCCCTGCCAGCTGGTGGCTACTCCCTGGCCCCTAGGAGGAAGCTCACAGGCCTGCGGGCTATTTTGAAAGCTGAAGCCTTGTGGAATGTGCCCATGTGGCACTCTCCCACTGACTGGCAAGGACCAGATGCCCGCCCCTTCTGCAGTACCCTGCAGAGGCAGAGGAGACATCCAGTGGGTCCTAAGGGCAGAGAAGGGCCTCCCTGCTGGCTCAGACGGTAAAGAATCCACCTGAAGTGCCAGAGACCTGGGTTCGATCCCTGGGTTGGGAAGATCCCTTGGAGAAGGAAATGGCAATTCATCAGTATTCTTGCCTAGAAAATTTCATGGACAGAGGAGCCTGGAGGGCTACAACAGTCCATGCGGTTGCAAAAGGGTCAGACGTGAGTGAGTGACTAGGCACACACATACACGAGGGCAGGAGAGCAGGGATGGAGTTTGGTTCTGGCAGTGGCTTTGGTCAACTCATTTCATCCCTGTGAGCCTCAGTTTTCTTGTCTTTGAAGTGGGAAGACATGAAAAAGGGCAGAGCTGGGATATGACTGCTGGTGTCCCTCCCCTCCCCCATCCCCAGCTTCTAAAATTCTCTGTTCTCTGGACTTTTCTGTGGCTTGGGGAGGCTGCCTGTGCACAGGCCGGGTCAAATGCAAGAGAAAGGGGACCTGGAGCCAGAGGCTGGGGCTGGTATCCAGCATGGGCACCATGGGCTCTGTGCCTTGGATCTAGAAGTCCTCAGAGTCTACAGGAGATTCTGGGTACATGCAAACATTCAGCAAGGCCAAGGACAGACTGCTAGTGTAAGGACCCTGTCCCCACCCCCAGGCCCCAAGGCTCTGACACCAGCATCTTCATGGACACAAATGGGAGGCTCAGTGGAGGGACCGAGGGAGCAAGAGCTGTACCCCCAGGTTTCGGCCACACATGGAAAGAGCCAGTGTCAGCCCATCGGGGAATCAGACTCAGGACCAGAAGGGAACTCGAAAGGTCACTGAGCCCTGCCTTGCGCTTGTATCCATCCAGCGGGGGCAGGGAGGTGATGAGCAAAGCAGTCCGTGCAATCTCTGGGCATCTGAGCGTCAGACTGTTCCTCCTTACACTGCTCTGAATCTCCTGCCTGCTGGCTGCCAGCCACACCTGCCAGCTCTGCCCTGGAGCCACAGGGCTCAGATCAAACTCCTCTCCTGAATGAGGGCGCTGCACAAACCCCCTCTTCAGGTGGCTCCTCTGTTCGGGGGGTGGACTGCCCCACTTCTGTTGTTCCCCATGACCAGCCTGTGCTCTGCTCCCCCAGGCTCTCCTCCATGTACCCTGTCCTCAGGCAACGTGCACCTGGCCAGACCCACCCTCCCAGGTGCAGACAGACCGAGATGATGGAACAGAAGCACATTCTTACCACCTCCCTCCTCTAAACATTCCAAACCCTGGCGTTCTGAGCATTCTAAGAACCATGAACTCTGTGAATGCGGATCTAGGGTTGGAAAGTCACTCACGTGGCCGTCTGCCGACCTCTCAGATGACCCAAACGCTAACATGTCACACTTCCTCTTCTACGAAAATGAAACCTCCTGCTACCAGCACTTGGGCCACTGGTTTCTAGAATAAAAACAGGTTACACTCATGCCTATTTGATCCCAATATTCTTCAAGGTATTTTTGGAAGCTAACTTGTTGCCTGACACCATCTTTCTCCTCCCTCCCTGGGTTGCCTATAGATGTGAGCAGTTGCTCAGTCATGTCTGACTCTTTGCAACCCCAAGAACTAGAGCATGCCAGGCTTCCCTGTCCATCACCAACTCCCGGAGCTTACTCAAACTCATGTCCATTGAGTTGGTGATGCCATCCAACCATCTCATCCTCTGTCATCCCCTTCTCCTCCCACCTTTAATCTTTCCCAGCACCAGGGTCTTTTCCAATGAGTCACTTCTTTGCATCAGGTGGCCAAAGGATTGGAGCTTCAGCTTTAGCATCAGTCCTTCCAATGAATATTCAGAACTGATGTCCTTTACAATTGACTGGTTTGGTTTCCTTGCTGTCCAAGGGACTCTCAAGAGAATTCTCCAACACCACAATTCAAAAGCATCAATTCTTTGGCACACAGCCTTCTCTGTGGTCCAACTCTCACAACATACATGATTGCTGGGCTTCCCTGGTGGCTCAGATGGTAAAGATGGGAGCATCATGACCTCAAAATCCCATCCAAGTCATGGACAAACACTTTGGGTCAGAGGCAGAGAACACAGCCCTGTGCCTCTCTAGGTGGCACAAACCTAGAGACTCTTCTCAGGTCAGCACCGACACACTCAGCTCAGTTCTGGATGAAGCTGAGAACAAGGCGGGTGGCTCCCAATTAAACACAATTGTATATAAAATAAATTTATTTCCAAGCTGTAAGAGGAACTCTCTGTACAAAAGATTCATCAGCAGATTTGTTTAAAAAACAAGTCCTCTTGAAAGGACTCCCCTAGCAGTCTAGTGGTTAAGACTCCACACTTACAAAGCAGGGGTCGGGGGTTTGATCCCTGGTCAGGGAACTAAGATCCCACATGCCGAGTAGTGCAGCAAAACACAAAACTAGAACAAACAAACAGAAAAAGAAGTCCCTTTGTAAATTAAAGAAATCACAAATTGACCTGTTTTGCAAACCCACTGTTTCATGAACTCTAGTCAATAAAGATGCCTGTGTGTCCTCGGGTCTTATCACATGCCAGAGTCCTATCCGAGCATTTCAGGCACAAAGGTCATGTCAATAACACTGTCATTCCCATTGTGCAAGCAAGGGCATCTGGGCTTTGAGAGGTCATATGACTCACCTAAGGTCACACAGATGGAAACCCGGATGCACAGCCAGGTCTAGTGGACTCCAAAGCTTCTGCCTTTTCTACTGGACGATGCTGCCTCTGAGGTTTCCCTAAACAAGGCTCCACTTGATTCTGTCCTTTCTCTGCACTGAGCTCAGAATCCCCCAACACAGGCTCTTCACGTGTTCTCTAGCTCCTTCTCGTGATCACAGAGCTTTAGATCTACTGGGAATGTGGCCAGCCTCCGAGCCCAGAATGTGGGTGGAGCTGGCTCCTGAGGCTAGGACTGTTTTCTTAGTGAATCCAACAGCATCTGGTGCCCCAGGCACACTTCAGAACCTGGTTACGAGAAAGTAGCATTCCTGGGCCTCACCTAACTACCTACACAATGGGAATCACAGTGGTAATAGGGAACTGCCCTCATGTGAATCCTGAAATGCCTCTCCCCCTACTACCCCACTGAGACTTTATCAGCGCTCTTTGCTCTGCTTGACTTCCCTGGTGGCTCAGAGGTTGAAGTGTCTGCCTGGAATGCAAGAGACCAGGGTTTGATCCCTGGGTCGGGAAGATCCCCTGGAGAAGGAAATGGCAACCCACTCCAGTACTCTTGCCTGGAGAATCCCATGGAGGGAGGAGCCTGGTAGGCTACAGTCCATGGGGTCGCAAAGAGTCGGACACAACTGAGCGACTTCACTCACTTTGCTCTGCTTGGAACACCCTTCTCTTTCCTTCTAAATTTGCAAGGCTGCCTCCTGTTCACCTCATCCCATTCTATCTGAGATGGCTAGATAACATCACAGATTCAATGGACATGAGTTTGAGCAAACTCTGGGAGATGGTGAAGGATATGGAAGCCTGGCATGCTGCAGTCAATGGGGTTGCAAAGAGCTGGACCAGACTGAGCGACTAAACAACTGCTATTTATGCTTCAGAGCATGCTGTTCCTACCCTAGTCTCAGTCCATCCCTGCAGGTCCCTGCATGAAACTGTTCGTAAAGTCGGTCTTCCCAGCCAGCCTGTAATCTCCTTCCTCTCCTGACTTGTAATTGTTTTGATTCATGCAGGAACTTGTAACACTTCAAAGGGTGCCTGGCACACAGCAGGCATTTAATAAATGCTTGTCAGATGAATGAAAGGTCAGATGAGAAAACAGATATGGGCATGCTTTCTCAAGGACAGCATGGCTGAACCAGTGCAAGGGTTCTGCATGGACAGCACTAGGGAACTAGGAAAAGGTGCCTGAAGGGGGCTGGGGGTCAAGGACAGGTGAGTTTCCAATTGGGCAGGAAGTGGAGACACGTAGAGAGCATGCATGTGATCAAGGGATGAATCCAGTTCCTTCCCAACAAGGATGTCCCAGGGCTAACCAGTTATCCTGACAGGTCTACACCCACTGTGGTGACCACATCATGAATTACTGGGGGAGCTCAGGAGGAGGGATGGGGTTGGTGGGGGGGCTGTGGGGTCATCACTCGAACCAAGGAAAGTTGACCTTCAGCAGTCACTGTATATCATCAGCTGTGACTCGGGGGCCATGGCTTTGGGGTGGTGATGAAGACAGGGCCCTGGCTCACTCTTGGGAGGGATGGTGGGATTCCTGCTATTCCTGGACCCACCTTCTCTTCTGTTTCCCTATCCTGGAGTGCCCACTCCTTCTTAAATCCTTCTCTCCCCTCCTTCAGCTGTGACTCGGGGGCCATGGCTTTGGGGTGGTGATGAAGACAGGGCCCTGGCTCACTCTTGGGAGGGCTGGTGGGATTCCTGCTATTCCTGGACCCTCCTTCTCTTCTGTTTCCCTATCCTGGAGTGCCCACTCCTTCTTAAATCCCTTCTCTCCCCTCCCCTCCTCTCCCAGACCCTCCCTCCCTGATAGCCCTATTCAAGTTATCTACCAAGTCTCTACCATGGGATCAGGCAAAGAGAATGTGCTTTGGAGTTCAATCTGTGAGGTTTTTTTTTTAATTGAAGTATAGTTGCTGTACAATGTTATATAGGTTACAGGTGCACAATACAGTGATTCACAATTTTTAAAAGGCTACACTCCATTAATAGTTATTATGAAATATTAGACATGTGAGCTTGAGCCCAGATCCACCACCCATGAGCTGTGTGGTGTTGAGTAAGTGACTAAACTTCTTTGATCCTCGGTCATATGAATCTCACAGGATTGCTGTGAAAATTAAAAAGAAGTCATGGACATGAGGCATGGAGCACAGAGCCTGGCACGTTGTATGCACCCTAAATTCCTTCCAGCCCCTCCGTAGAGCTCACCTGGAGTTTTTGGTACCAAATTGTCTTTCTAAAGAAGTGTTCACTCTCCACCTCAACTGTGAAGTGTTGAGGACAAGGCTGTTTCCTGGCCATCTCTGTACAGTCCTCAGACAGAGGGGGCAGTGTTGAAAGACATAGGCCTACATGTAAACTCTGGGGTTTCCCTGATAGTTCAGGGGCAAAGAATCCGTCTGCCAAAGCAGGAGATGCAAGTTCAGTCTCTGGGTTGGGAAGATCCCCTGGAGAAGGGCATGGCAACCCACTCCAGTGTTTTTGCCTGGAGAATCCCATGCTCAGAGGAGACTGGCAGGCTACAGTCCTTGGGGTTGCAAAGAGCCAGACATGACTTTGTGACTAAACAACAGCAACAGGTGTAAATTACAGCCCTGCCACAGATCATCCGTGTGACCGTGGGCAAACATTTCTATGCCTGCTGGAGCCTCTGTTTCCTCATCTGTTAAATGGAGTTAGCAAGAGTGGATGGTGATAGTCCTGCCTTTGTAGAGGGCTGGTGAGAGGCTTATAGTGAGGCCTGTGTTTATTGAGTTTTGAGAGACTTTATTTTTGGGGGCTCCAAAATCACTGCAGATGGTGACTGCAGCCATAAAATTAAAAGACACTTGCTCCTTGGAAGAAAAGCTATGGCCAACCCAGTCAGCATATTAAAAAGCAGAGACATTAGTTTGCCAACAAAGGTCCGTCTAGTCAAAGCTATGGTTTTTTCCAGTAGTCAAGTATTGATGTGAGAGTTGGACTGTGAAGAAAGCTGAGTGCCGAAGAATTGATGCTTTTGAACTGTGGTGCTGCAGAAGACTCTTGAGAGTCCCTTGGACAAGTAGATCCAACCAGTGAATCCTAAAGGAAATCAGTCCTGAATATTCACTGGAAGGACTGATGTTGAAGCAGAAACTCCAGTACTTTGGCCATCTGATGCAAAAAATTGATTCATTAGAAATGACCTTGATGCTGAGAAAGACTGAAGGTAGGAGGAGAAGGGGTTGACAGAGGATGAGATGGTTGGATGGCATCACCGACTTGATGGACACAAGTTTGAGCAAGCTTAGGGAGTTGGTGATGGACAGGGAAGCCTGGCGTGCTGCAGTCAACCAGCTCACAGAGTCGGACACAACTGAGTGACTGAACTGACTGACTGACACAGTCCCTGGCTAGAACTCAGCAAGTGCCAGAGATGGTGGTCATCAGCCCAGCAGGGCCCAGCATGGTGGCACAGGACACTGGTATCTTTGGGGAGGGAGAGAGGGAGGAAAATCTTTGTAATAGGATGCTGTGGTCCTCCATCAGCTGATGTAGAGCCTCTTGGCACCACACCTGGCCAGGAACAGGAGACTTGTGCTCAGGAGAGGAGGCTGGGAAGCTCGTGAGCCTGTCGAGACCCAAAGCAGCAGGAAGGACACGAGTCCACTTTCTGCACCTGGGAGTTTTTCCCAGTGAGTCAAGGACAATATTCTCAGGTTTAAAAACAACATTCTCATGTCTCAAGTCTGGTGAGCAATTTTACTGCTGCTCCTCACATGAGCTTCCCCCAGCTCATTAAAGTGGGCAGGCCAGCAGCTCAGCACTTGGTCAGCTTTGAAGCATCGCCGTCCCTGGGGGACGGCCCTGAGATAACCCAGCCTAACTTTTTAATAAAAGCAAGATGATTCCTGGTCTCTTTCCAATTAAAGTCAGGCCGCCTGGCCTTATGGCACTCCCCCAGCTTCACAAGCTCAACCTGGTGAAGGGAGGTGGGCCAGGGAAGCCAGCGGGATCTCATCACTCAGATATTCCACTTCAGGGTCAGGGCCCTCCCTGGCCAACAGCCCAAAGGCAAGGCCTCTGTTAGAGCCATCAGCCCTATCTCCCAGGGTCCATCTTCATTCCAGGCCCACGAGGATTCTCTTCCTGTGAATCTGCCTTTCGGGTCTTGCAAGAACAAAGACTGTTTCTGTTCAGCACTTCCTCCCCCTCCTCCTAAGCTCAGCCCCAGGCCAAGTCACAGTTGGCCCATCGCTGGGGTGAGCCGAGATACAGACACCAATGCGGTCGTTAATTTATTTCCCAGGTTAACGGTACAGCCACGACTTCTCCCATAGCATATGGAAACACACACACACACACACACACACACACACACACACGCACGCACGTACACACGTTCTTCTCTCAACGGGGCAGTCGCCCATTGCCGCTCATGCTGTCTTGACAGTTCTTCTTTCTTTTGAAGTCTCCACCATGTCTTTTGCCCACTGAGTGGGATGTCCACACGGCCGGGTTCTTATTTTCTTAACACGATGGAAATATTTGGCCTTTTCCATAATATTTAGCTCTCCTGATTCAAGACATAGGCAGCACTTTTTTTCAAGAGACTGTTTATTTAATGGCAACCCGTAGGATACCACA
>SJYC01028763.1:0-37757 GCA_006408675.1 Madoqua kirkii | reverse complement strand
AGTTGGACCATAAAGAAAGCTGAACGCTGAAGAACTGACGCTTTTGAACTGTGGTGTTGGAGAAGACTCTTGAGAGTCCCTTGGACAGCAAGGAGATCCAACCAGTCAATCCTGAAGGAAATCAGTCCTGAATATTCACTGGAGGGACTGATGCTGAAGCTGAAACTCCAATACTTTGGCCACCTGATGCAAAGAACTCACTTACTGGAAAAGACCTTGATGCTGAGAAAGATTGAAGGCGGGGAGGAGAAGGGGATGACAGAGGATGAGATGGTTGGATGGCATCACCAACTCAATGGACATGAGTTTGAGCAAGCTTAAGGAGCTGGTGATGGACAGGGAAGGCTGCAGTGCTGGAGTGCTGCAGTCCATGGGGCTGCAAAGAGTCAGACACAACTGAGTGACTGAACTGAACTGAACGGGGTTGCAGGTTATCAAGGCTTAACCTTAAGGCAGAATGGAGTCAGCTCTGCGGATGGACTGCAGCTACCTCCAACTTCTTACGTTACAGTCTAGCGAGGGCTATGGATCTGCCTTTTGTTTCTTTTACTCTAGTTCAGTGGTTCTGATGCTGCACAAAATCATGTACAAAGTACCCTCAGCACTGAACTGGAAGAGCAATTTAACGGATGTTCAATCCTCCTTGTTGGCTCGAGAGCCTGACCCACTCATCAGCTGTGGCTGTATCACACTGCCATCCCCTCCCGGTCTTCCAGTTTCCTCTAGTCCCTGAAATCCAATCCATCCTTCATACCACGTGTGCAGTTACGTCTTTAAACACACCCTGGGTCATGTCAAGCAGCACCTCCAGGGGCTTCTTGTGCTTTCAGGGAAGTCTGAACACCAAAGCATGATGCTCCAGCCCCGGGCCCCAGTCTCTCCTCATGCCCCAAGGTCCCACAACCAGTCTCCTCATCATCTATCGGCTGCTCTGTCGCCGCATTCCCCATGACTGTCTTTGCCCCACGCCCACCCCCTGAGTAGCCTAAGGAAGGAGAGCACCAGCTCCAGAGGCCAGGGCACCTGGCTCTGATTCCCAGCCCCCCAGTCACTGACTCTGCCACCCTGGCTAAGACTCTTTTCTCTTTGGTAAGATGGTGATGTGATAACACGTCTACCTCCCAGGGTTGTGAGGATTAACCGACAGAGAACTCAGAAAGCACTCAACAGCGCAGGGCAGAGAGCAAGCAATCCGCTCGACATACGCGTGTGCTCATGGGCACACAGACGCGCACACGCTCCTGCGCACACCTGCTCCTGTATCTCCACAAAGCATTCATTTCATGCTCACTGCTCTAATATACAATACATCCCACCCAAGGCACTGAACAGATAAGCTCTACTCCCAGATAAGCTCACCCAGTGTGGTGGGCTCTGGGCTACTTTTTGTAATTGCTACTTTTGCTATTTCAAGAGTCACTCAACTAAATTCTTTGTTGGAATCAAAGCTATGTTAAGATGCCCCTATCTTTCTTGCCCTTTTAAATTCTGATTTATACCCAACTTCCATACCAATGAGCAACGCACCTGATTCTGAGTTTAATATTTTTCCTCGATAAATACAAAATGAATTTTTTAATATGAATTATTGCTTTATGGTAAATTTGCAAAATCATTAAATAAACAAAGAAGGAATACATTTAAATGTTAAAAATTTTTAACTTTTTATTAACTTATCTTTTTAACTTGGGAATTGTATTATAATTTTTTACTTTGAAGTTTTTTTGTTTCACATTTCACTGGAATATAAACTCCCTAGGACAGGGATTTTTGTCTGCTTTTGTATGCTATATAATCTTGAACCTAGAACAATGCCCAGCACATAGTAGGCTTTCAACAAACCTTTGCTGAATGAGTGAATGAACAAATGAAGAATACATGCAACATATAACAAATCCTTCTAGGCGGCAATCAAAATAAATAAAGGCTAAAGTTTTAACATTTTTTAAATTAGAGAAACACATTATGGATAAAGTTTAAATACCCTGTCCTCCTCCGGGCCCCATTTCTCTTTCCCCATCTAGAAGTGGCCAGTGTCATGAATTTTTTTGTGTGTTTCCTTCTGTTCTGTGTTTTTATACTTTTTCCACTAACATATGTAAACATGTATAATGCACTATTTTCTTGGGAATAATTTCTAATTTATAGTAATGGTATGAAATTTAGATAAATAATATTTATATAAATGGTGCAAGAGATAATTTCTATTGCTTGCATTTTCACTCAGTATTGTCCTGGGGATCATTCCAGGTTGACACTTATAAATCTTATTCACATTAACAGCACAGAATTCCATCATATGAATATAGCATATTTATCTATCCATCCTCTTCTCCTGTGATTTTGTGTTATTCCAAGTGGTAGCCTTAGTTCACAGAGTATTCCACTTTTGTTCCTCCCCAGGCACATGGTAGGACTCTGCTTCCACCAGCAACATTTGAGGCTCCCCACTTTCTCCTAGTCTAAACAACACTTGGTATTGTTAAGACATTTCCCCCTGCGCTTTCCAACAGGGAATCACATAATCTTTTGAACAAAACTGCTAAGTAGGGTACTCAGAGTACAGATTATACCAAATACCTGGGTTGACCAAAAAGCCTTTTGCATTGTGCCTTTTGCTTTTAAACATTACTTTAGCCTGATGCTCGGCCATAAATTGTGGATGGAGATGTAAGATAATACCACGTTCCTGAACTGATTCCACAAACATCAGAGATCCACAAGGGTCTTCATTGGAAATGTCAGTTCTCATTGTATGAAATTAGATACCGAAGGAATAGAAAAATGGATTAAATGTGGGCTGACCTACCTGTCCTAAATCCCAGACACTGTTTCCTATCAATGTTGCTTTGACAATGTATCCTACAAAAATAGTAGCCTAAGTTCCCAAATACACACACACACACACACACACACACACACACATATACATATGGATGTTTAGGGCACTACTATCTAAAATGGAAAAAATAAAAAAGTTTAAAATGACGTAAATGTTAACCCTATAGTTTTTTAAATTATAATTTTTTTTGCTATCTACTTCTGAACTGCCTTAAGAGTAAGGTGATAAATTTCTATATAGTTGAAGATAGTTTTAGATGGGATTTAGTTACTTGCAGCCAAATGCCTCCTAATGGATTTCCAGTTTTGCACTGGACCAGCTCTAGCCAGAGGACAAACAAATGCTGTCTTTGAGTCCACATGCAGAGGACTCCAAAATGCTTGGCGACTTCCCCGTCAGCTGCCCCCAAGAGATAAGTCCCATGACCCTGTGTCTCAAGGGAGGAGAGCCTGACCAGGAACCCAGGGACTTTCACCAGAATGTGGTAAGGGGGCTGGGAAGTTAGTCAACATTAAAAACAAATAAAGATGCTACATTGTCTCTCTCCCCATCCCCTCCCGGAAAGAGAGTCCCCCGGGACAGATAAGCAAAGACTTTGCACAGTTTCCACCCTGCCCCCACGCTGCTGACCAGGCCAGAGGAAGTAATGGAAATAAACTCTAGGCACGTTCAACATTTTCCTACAAGATCCAGCCTCTACCAGCTTCAAAACAGGAGAGCAGCAGAGAAGAGCCGGATGCTCCAAAAAGTAGGGAGAGGAGATGCTCCAGGAGAACCTGCACTTGGGGCCACAAGCCACCTGCCAAGGCCATGGTGAGGCTCTGTGCCCTGGGCTCCTGTGCCAGCACAAAAAAAGAATCAAGCTTCTCCCATAAGCCATCAAAAGGGCTGATGGTGGATGAACTTGGAAAACCTTATATCAGTGAAAGAAAGTCAGTCACAAAAGTCCACATAGTTGTTGATTCTATTTATATAAAATGTCCAGAATAGGCAAATCCATAAGGACAGAAGGGAAATGAATTTACAAGGGCTGGGGACCAGTGTGAGGGAGGAGGTTAGAAGGGTTTCTTGGGGTAATAAAAGTGTTCCAAAATTGACTGTGCCACAATTCTATCAATATAAACATACCCCAAACCACTGACCTGTATACTTTAAATGGGTTGACTGTATGGTATGAGAATTATATCTCAAAGAGCTGTGCCCCAAAAAGGGAGGAGAGGGGCTAAAAGCATCAGTGTGGACTACCTGCAGCCGTAACACGAGGAAGCCCTGCTCCCACTGTTTCCTGTGTTTTTATCATTAATAATGCTTCAGTGCCAGTCATCAGCTCTGAGTCTGTGCTGCTTTTATTACCCCTGAAGCTCAAGGAGATTAAAATAATTTGCCAGTCACGTGGCTTGTGGGGGACTCCGCTGTCCCTATAACTGCTGCACTCTGCCTCTCTGCCCTAATTCACATCAGCAATTGTTGTTGTTCAGTGACCAAGTCATGTCCAACTCTGCAAGCCCATGGACTATAGCATGCCAGGCTTCCCTGTCCTTCACTATCTCCCAGAGTTTGCTCAGACATGTACGTTGAGTCAGTGATGCCATATCAGCAGAGAGTCAGACAAGTCCACAGGGTTAACACTGTAATAGTTTAACACCTAATATTAATAGCATTGGTGCTGGGAATTTATTAAAGGATGGCTTTTGAAAATTGGGGCTTCTGAGGCTGCCTTGCCTCAATCCACCTTCTTCCTAGGGTATATCTTGGCTGATGTTCAGGGCATGTGGATGAGGCAGAAGTGGATCTTTACGGTTCTCAGGAACGCTGGCAGGAACTGTCTGCTCCTGAGGAGTTGTTTGGAGTTGCTGAGCTGTCTGGGTACCAGGGAGTCCTCTCCTAGCAGCTCGGGGAACCCAAGGGTATCTGAGCCCCATGAATGAGTCTCAAGACACATATCTGGGACCTCAGCTTCTGTGGGATTTCCCACTGGTCTGACATGAACTCTTATGGGTGACAGTGGCCAGGCAACCCCAGGGCCCCCACTGATTCTGTCTGTCAAGAGTGCACACTGACGAAATGGCCACCCTTTCTTCCTTCCAGGAATCCCGGCTAGGGAGGCCTGTTTCTCTGCATGTCACCTTACTAGAGGTTAGATCACATAACAGATAACACAAACATTTCCACACTGCCCCGGCCACATACACCTGGACACGTGACTGGCTCACCGTAAAACTGGAGATGGACATTTGCTCTTGAAGGGTAAAGCCAAGTATAAGGTTCCTTACTCAGCAAAACTGTGTACTACGCTCTCCCTGAGGCCCAGAGATGAGCCCAAGGACTCTTGCAGCTTCCTCCCCACCCCTTCTCAATTCCTCCCTTGCTTCCTCAGTCTCTCCTCCATCTCCACCCTGCTCAGGGTCACAACAAGTCCTTCCTGGGATCAGGCTCTCCGGGATCAGGCCCTCTGGTGTGTCCACACCAGTCTGGTTCAGGCGGCCCTGCCTCACAGCCTTCCTCCAAACCTCCTCTGAAGCCAAAAGTCGTGTTCCTGAAGCAAGTGCCCTAGACACAGAGGAGGGCCCTTTCTGTGTGTGCAAAGTACAGCAGAATTCCACCCACCAGCTCACCCCACGAGGGTGGAGCAGGCAGGGGAGGGTAGAAGTTAAGAGGTTGATCAGATCCCAGTTCTACCACTTATTAGCCCTGTCACCTTGAGTTAGTGACCTAACCATCCCCATTCCTAGTTTCCCTACCTATAAGATGGGAGTAATTCTGTCTTTTTTTTGTGAGAGTGAAATGAGGTCTGCCAAACTCAGAAGAGGCACAGGAGAAAAGATAGTTATGGTAAATACACGTGAGAATCTATGAAACCATTTTATACTAAAATCTAAGTATTTCTGGACCCTGCAGCCTGACCGTAAGGAACTCTCAAGGATACAAGATGGCCCCAGGAATATGCCTGATGAACAATGACCCAACAGCTTGTATTCCACATACACACACACACACATAAACATACCATATCCAACACACACACACACACACACACACACACACACACACACACATACACACACACTCCCAAACACAGAGATATAAATATATCACCCAGACATATTCCCAAACACCAGTAACATACACACACACAAGATATCCCCAAATACACCCCCAACAACACACCAACGCAAACACACACACACCTAACACATCCCCACATATACATGCATTCCACACTCATCTTTTTTTCTATCTTCTTAAAGATGCTTTCACCAACTCTAAGGACACCAAGTCTCACCACAATTTCCAACACTGTTACAAGAAGCTAGATTACAGCAATAAAAACAACAGAGTGTCTTGCTCCCATATGTCACCTTGTACCTGAGCACAGAGGCCAGAAACTCTCGTCCTTACTTCCTCAGACACACACTGCTAACCTATGCTCCCGGCCTGACCTATGATGGATAAAGACACTAGATTTCTGTTTATCCATAAGTCCCTTGTTTGTTTACTTCTGTCCTGAGACAAGTTTATATAGAGTCAGAGTCCCACGTTTCTAAGGCACTGCTTCTCCTTCTCTGATGAGGTCCGCAGAAGCCGCTGTACTGATCAAGAATTCTTCAGCCCTGCCCATGATGACTCACTGCCTCTTATTAGCTTAAAAAAAAACCCCTGGATCACACAAGGATCTTTTCCAACTCTTCTATAACAAGAACCCAGGAACCTCCAGAAAGACAGCATGGCCTGGGGAACTGAGTCACAGAGGTTCTCACTCCAGCTCCACCACTTGCCAGCAGCAGGAAGCCAGCTGTCACAATTTGGGTTCATCCCAAAGCAGACCCTGAGACAGGTCTTGGGTGCAGGCTATTTACCAGGGAGATGATTCCTGGAACCCCCAAGTGAAGAAGTAGGGAAAGTGAGACCAGAAAATGATAGAGGCTGATTGTTGTGGTTGCGTAGTCGCAAAGTTGTGTCCAACTCTTCGTAACCCCATGGACTGCAGATGCCAGGCCTCCCTGTTCCTCACCATCTCCCAGAGTTTGCCCAAGTTCATGTCCATTGAGTTGGTGATGCCATCCAACCATCTCATCCCGCCACCCTCTTTTCCTTCTGCCTTCAATTTTTCCCAGCATCAGGGTCTTTTCCAATGAGTTGGCTATTTGCATCTGGTGGCCAGAGTACTGGAGCTTCAGCAACAGTCCTCCCAATGAGTATTCAGGGTTGATTTCCTTTAGGATTGCCTAGTTTGATCTCCCCGCAGTCCAAGGGAGTCTCAAGAGTCTTCTCCAGCACCATAATTGGAAAGCATCAATTCTTTGGCGCTCTGCCATCTTTATGGTCCAATTCACATCTGTACATGACTACTGGAAAGACCATAGCCTTGACTATACAGACGTTTGTCAGCAAAGTGATATCTTTGCTTTTTAATACACTGCCTAGGTTTGTCATAGCTTTCTTGCCAAGAAGCAATCGTCTTCTATAGAGGATAGTTAATGGGCATGTCACTGCTGTGGGCATCTGGGGCTCAGTCCTGCTGGGGATCCTTTGGGCCTCTGGCTGGAAATCACCTCCAAATTGTCCCAGTGGAGAGCAAGCAGCTGAGATATCAGCTCCCAGGGATGATGGAATGATGGGATGACAACTTGCTTCCGCTCCCTCCCCTGGTCTCCCTCAGCTGCACCTGCTTGCATGGAGCAAGCTCCTGTGGTGCCCTGGCTGGAGGAAGCCCTCCCCCAGAGAGGTGAGGTGGGGAGAGGGAACAGGGGGAAGCTGGGGCGGGGAGTCGCCAGCATGCTGGAAACCACTGCAGGGGAACTCAGCTGAGCTCAGGGTGTGGGGGACGGGGCACTGACGGTGTCCTCCACATTTACAGCGCCTCTCCGAGCCTCTCCTACCTGTGAAACAGGCAGAAGACCTGCAGCCCTTCCTAGCAGGCCCCTCAGAGCCAGCGAGACTGTTTGTGGGGAGCTTGACAACCTGGGACACCGCTGGTACCAGCAGGAGGCACCGCCACCCTCTGCGGGGGCCACTCTGCTGCAATAACCCTCTCCTCCCAGGAGCTGCTCATGAGAGAGAGGTGTGGGAAGAGTGTGAGGCAAGGTTTCTGGTCAGCAAGGTCAGGCTGGAGTCCACTGACACCCCCCCCCAACCCCAGTCCCCATGCCAAACTCCAAGGCTGTTTAAATGGCCACCAGGAAGGAGAGTGGCCCCGAGTGCTTTCCCCGGTCTCGGGTTCTCGGAATGACCCTATGAGGAAGGCCTGGACACAGTCAGCTGAGGAAACTGAGCTGGAGGGGTGAGCAGCTCACTGGTCACGGGGCTAGGAAATGATGGTGTCAGCATATCTCATTTAATCCTCCCAACAATCCTATGAGGATGGCTCTGTTATTATCCCCATTTTATAGAAGAGGAGACTGAGGAACAGAGAAGTTAAGTGACTTGTCTAAGGTAGAAGAGGGGAAACTAGGATTTAGGCAATCTGGTTCCAGGGTCCTGCTCTAAACTACTTTGCTAAATTCTTTTCAAAAGTGCAGCCTCATCCTCATCATAGTCTATCAGAAAGTGTTACCCCAAATGTTGGGAATGAAACTGCCACTGACCTCTCTCCTGGGACAAGAACAGCACGGAGGAGGCAAGACAGCACACTCAGCCTCCTTTTTAAAGATCAGGCTTCCAAGAAGACGGGCAAATGCTCCGTGCTGAGTGAGGGTCTCTTTTCTGCGGGCTTCATGTGCCCACAGTGGCATGTAGCACTGAAGTCAAACACAATTGGGGTCAAGTGCCTTTTTTTCCCCTTTTTGAGAATAACTCTGGATGCTTTAATTGGGGCTCCCAATACAATCTTTCCACAAGGGAGGATAGATTGCAAGGAAGAATCAAAAACACAAGTTTCCCAGAGTATGGAGCCAAGGCGAGCTGGCCCACAGGGAGGTTGTAGAGATCACATGAAAGAACATCTTGGGGCTCACACATCAGCAGAGATAACTGGTCAACCCCAGGGGGACCTGCCCCACCAGCTGAAGGCAGGTCACGGCCTCGGACTCGGTCTTCTTTCCGTTTCTTATATTACATCAGCAGAGCCACTGCCAAGTAGAACAGAAATCCCAGCTTTCCTTGCTTATGCCTGCATCCTCCTTTATAACCAGTTCTGCCATCACCCCCGCTCCCCACCCTCAGCCTTTCAAGTGGAAGTTCTGAACACAGGCTAGAAACAAAGCCAAGTGAATGGCACAGCCACGTGGATCCAACCCTTAGGAGAGGAGCCATTCTGTCAGTTCTCAAATGTGTGCCTGCAAGCGACTCTTTTAGGAGGTGTTCTGTCTTATCTGTCAAAGGGAGCACACATCATTCCATTCATCGAGCTCTTATTCTGTGCTTGGCACTGCTCATTTACTCCTCGCCACCAGCCTGGGAGAGGCGTTTATTACCCGTGTTGTCCAGACGAGAAACTTCAGTGGGGAGGGCTCCAGTACCTCCCTTGAAGGCACACATTTCCTTTGTGCTAAAGAGAGGACTCACCCAGTTTGGCTTCAGTGGCAGAAGCCAGACAGCACTATATCGTCTTAATCTTCACAGGATGCCAGGATATAGAACCCATGGCCAGATTTTTGTCGTTGTTGTATAGTCACTAAGTCACATCTAACTCTCTTGTGACACTAAGGACTGTAGCCCGCCGGGGCTCCTCTGTCCACGGGATTTCCCCGGCAAGAATACTGGAGTGGGTTGCCATTTCCTTCTCCAGGGGATCTTCCCAACCCAGGGATTGAACCCACATCATCTGCATTGCAAGTGGATTCTTTACCACTGAGCCACCGGGGCAGCCCAGATTTTTACAGAGAAGGAAACTGAGGTTCAGAGTTAGGCTACCTGCCCAAAGTCAGCAGCTAAGCAGGAGAGCCAGGGGCAGAACTGATGTCAGAGTCTGGAGCCTGAGTTCCGTGATCACCATGAGCATCTGAAGGGCAGGAGGGGCCAGTGCCAGCACGTGGCCAATAGGTCAGCATTGCCTGGGAGAGGGCATGCCAGGGCACACCAGTTGGCCACCAAGGCAGGCTCTGCAAAGTCCCCAATGCCCCATGCCATTAAACCCAAAAGAGGCAGGGCCAAATGAGAGCCAGTGGCTGTTGACAGACGGGCAGCGACAGAGACGATGCAGCCAACAGCTGCTGTTTATTTTGGGGCCTGGGAAGAGAGGAAGGACTAGTTAGGGCCCAGCTCATTCTAACAATAAACCGGGCAGGGCAGATGGGGAGGTGCCCCCTCCCAGCTAAAGCAACAGCCCTGGCCACCTGCTGGGCTTTGCTGAGAGCTGAATGGCCTAGGTGTCAGAAACATCTTGCCAGACGCTCTAATCTGGGCTCTACCAACCGACACAGTGCTCCCTATTCCACCCCGCCCCCCTCTCCAGCCCCAAGTGCTGGACTTGTAAATGGCCCAGGAAGACAATGACACACAGCAAACCCATCCTCTGAAGTGTCAGATTCCAGGAACAAATGGTTTTTCCTGTCTCAGGGACAAAGGGGGCCGCTCCTGCCTGCCACCAGTAGTCTCGGTTCCAGGACTTCCATACTTGGTATCTAAGATCTATGGACAACCTAGGCAGTGGTAAGATTGGCTGGCAGGATTCCCTGGAAGGCCAGGACATAAGCTACAAGAGGCTTGTATCCCCACTGCCTGGCTCAGAACCCCAGGCCTGCCTCCTCCTAGCTTATGACCATTGGTAAATTAACCTCTCTCTGGTCTCTGTTTTCTCATCAATAAAGTAAGGACCGTAAGAGTGCTTTTCTCATCAAGTTGTTGTAAGGATTCAATGAGCAAAGTGCCTAGCAGAATGACTGGCACATAATTCATGCTCCAAACATTACTAGTAGTATGATTATTATTATCATCATCATCAGTTAGCCTGGAAGTTTCCTTCTCACTGAACAGTGGAGGACAGCTTCCCTGGATATTACACATGGACTAAGCTAGCCCCGTGATACAGGTGAACTAGAGACATCTGGTTCTTGGTGCTATAATTCCACCTACTCCATGGATGAGAAAGGTTTTGGGGACTAGCCTGAGGATCTGACCACACATAGAATATTATAAGTGCATGCTTAGTCACTAAGTTGTGTCCGACTTTTTGCAACCCCACGGACTGTAGAATGCCAAGCTCCTCTGTCCATGGGATTTCCCAGGCAAGAACAGGAATATATACTTGACATTTCAAATAACCAGTTGCTACAATTGTAAGTTAAAAGCTGTGGTTCTTAAAAACAAAAAAGAGTGGAGTAGGAGGAAGGGGGGTTAATAGAATAAAGCCTTCATCTACAGATTTATCTCATTGTTTGAGGACCTACCGTGATCCAGACCTTCTACTAGCATTAGGGAGGGGGTGCTAAAGATGAGAGGATGTGGGGGCTGCTGCCTTTGTAAGAGCTTGCCACCCTTGGGCTCCCAGTTGGAGAAACTGCTTTCAGCATGGTGGTGCCTTGCACACAGAAGGTGTTTTGGGCCAGTTTCCATCTTCAGCAAGTCAAGAAGCTTTGCTGCTGAGCAGAGCACCCTGCTCGGTCTGGACCCAAACTGGATCCTTTACCTGTCTGACCTCGCTGCCCACTGCTCTCCCCGACGCTCACACCCCTGGGCCATACCAGGCCCCTGCTCCTCCCTGAAAGGGCCAGGCGTGGTCTTACCTCAGAGTCTTAGCACTTGCTGCTCCCTCTCCATCAACCACTTCCCCTCCAAACACCTGTGGGCCTCATTTGTCCTCCTCCTCCCTGGCCAAGCTCTAAGAGCTAACACAGCAACTCATGCCACGGCCGCCATTCCCTGTCTCCCTCCTCTCGCTCAGTTTTCTCTACAACATTTATCCCCCATCTACCACACTCCAGACTTCTCCGATTTTTTGTTTGTTGTTTCCCGTCCCCTAGCAGAATGTGGGCTCCAAAATGGCAGGGATTTTTAGCAGTCCTGCTATGTTCCCAGTGCCCGGCACACACTGAACATTCAAATATTGATTGAGTAACTGAATGAATTAATTAATATTAAAATGAATGAATAAATGAAACAAATAAGCATCAGATCAGAGTCCATCCCCCAATAAGCTTTTTAATCAATCAAGACATAGGCTTGCCCCAAACTGAGCAACCCAAGGTCCTTCTTGGTAAGAGTTACAGGAGAGGTAAAAACAATAAACATTACAGAAATTCACAGACAGGAGACACTGTAAGATGAGAAGTCAAAGAAGCTTCTGAGAGGTGACAGAAACTAAGCAAAACCATGAGGACTTTCCTGGAGGTACACTGGCTAAGAAGCCACCTGCCAGTGCAGGGGACATGGGTTCGATCCCTGGTCTGGGAAGACTCGACATGCCTTGGAGCAACTAAGCACCGTAAGCATGGAGCCTGTACTCTAGAGTCTGAAAACTGCAACTACTGAGCTTGCCTGCCACAACTACGGAAGCCCGAGCACCTAGAACCTGTGCCTCATAACAAAGAGAAGCCCCTGCTCAAGCACCGCGACAAGAGAAATCCCACACACAGGAATGAAGACCCAGTACAACCAAAAAACAAGGAAAAAAACTAGAAAACAAAACAAAAAAAACCCACAGCCAACAAACAAAAAAGGACCATGAAGGATGACCAAGATAATCATAACAACAGCTGCCACTTATTGAAAACCTATCATGTGCCCAGCATTATGCAGAGTGACAGCCTGGCGTGCTGCCGTCCATGGCATCACAGAGCCAGACATGACTGAGCAACTGAACTGAACTGATTCACATTTTACAGATGAGAAAGCTGAGGCCCACGGCACAGAAGAAATGTGAACACGTGTAACAAGGCAGTCAGAGTTTCAGAGCTGAGCCCGTGGCGCAGACGCATTGCGCCATGCCTCCCAGCCTCATGTCCTCAGCTTCCAAATGCTGACACCTGAGGCCCTCTCCAGCGCTGTCCAGTTGCCAGAGCCTAGTTTAGCCAGAACAAGCAGCAGGCTGAAAGTGCCGGGGAAGTAAACCACTCTCTGCTGCCAGCCACAGTGCCATGCTAGCCCCCACCCTCCAGGAGACGATGGAGTGCCCCCTGCAGCTGGAGCTTCTGAAGGAGCAGGCTTTCAAAAGTGCTCTGCACAAGAGTCCAGGGGGAATAAAACTTTGAATCCCAAAATAGCGGCCGGACCTTGCTAGGTCCATTCTGGGTAGCAAGAGGCTTGTTATCTTATCCCAAATGCCAGTTCCAACCACACCATGTGTCAATGGAGGGGCTTGGGGGGAAGGTCAGGGTGGGCAGATAACCAGGGTTTAGTCCAGACCCTTGAAGTTTTATCAGGGACCCACATGATGTGTTCCCTAGGCCCCCGGCCTCTTGGGAAGCTCTTGAAAGACAAAACCACTATAAAGCTTCAGGGCCCCAGCCTTCTAAGGGAAGGCCTGCTGTACATAACCCTTTGGGTTCACTTCCCTTCTTAAGCCCAGGGCAGTGCTCTCAGCTGTCTGTACACCAACAGAACCACAGATCACGGCTGGGATTCCCAAGGGTGTGTGCAGCAGAGGGAGAAACACAGCCACGGAGATCAGAGTCTGATGAAGACCAGAGTGGGCAGAGAAAGACCCAGTGCAGCTAGTTTTTGATATGTGTGGATGTCTCCAGCTGGGGGCAGGACAAAAGACAAATACTGCCAACTAGCTACCTAATCTTTGCGTGGCGGGGATGGGTGAGCCACCAAACCTGCATGGTGCCCAGTGAGACCCAAACCTGCACGGGCTTTGTTGCTGCAGACATCTGGGTTCAAACCCTGGCTCTCACTGTTCCAGGCCATGTGATGCAAGGCGAGAGGCTGCCCCTCCCTGAGCCCCGGCTTCCTTGTCTATACCGCAGGGATGATGCTCAGGGTGGCGATGGGGATTAAAGAAGACAGCAGATAAGAAGCCCCAGCACCATGCTTGCACCTAGAAGGGCTCTATCACACATCCTCTGATTCAACTTCCCCACTTCCCCTACCTGGGAGCCACCACGTCCAGTGACCATGGGAAAAATGAGGCTGCTTTTCTCCAACTGCCAGTGACTGATGACTAAAGTCAATAATCAACCTCCGCTTGAGACCCAAGTCCAGACATCGCCTATTACAGGCCTTAGCTCTGCGAGAAAAGGATCAGTTAGCCAAGCTGCCTAGGCTTAGGCAAGCAGAAAGTCCTGGGAAGCCACCTTTGGAAGCCCTGCCCTCACAGACAAGTGACTGGGTCCCTCCTGGGTGCCAGGGCCCTGTGCTAAGTGCCCGCTGAGCCCTGCCCACGAGGCAGAATTCAGGAAAGAACTGCCTTCTCTCGGAGCCCCACTGCCAGCGCCATGCCAGGCCGCCCCCCTCTTGTTACAAAGAGAAATTCTCCCACACAGGCAAGGCCCTTAAAATAGCCCTTTGGGTCTGGGCCATCAGGAAACGGAATAAAGCTGGGTCAGAATGGGGCCTACCATGAAAGAGTTCACAGAGCAGCCGCTTCAAACGCCAGAGACAATCCCTCAGTGCTCAGAACCCTCAGGTGGGCAAAGCTGCAAGGCGAGCCCTCTCCACGAGGAATACTGCTCCCCAGGAGGACCCTGTGCTGAGCCGGGAGCAGCCCCCGCTACCCTGGGGCAGCACCCGGGTCCCTCTGGGAGAGGGGCCCACACGTAAGTCACAGCGACAGTGTGACCCAGGCATCGCCTAGGGTGAGGGCCCCACATACCAGGCCCTGCGCTGGACTATCAGTGCGACCTCAACTTTCATAAAGAGTCAGCCTCTTTATGAATACAACACAGCTTAAAATGCACACCCGCTCCACCCCTTACTCCACCTGCTCCACCCTGACGTTCACTTTCAGCACTGGGCAGCACCCCACCCCCCACCCCCTGGAGTGATCAATTTCCACCAGGTCTGAAGTTCACACTCCAGGGATCCAGAGACAGACAGGAGGGGCCCCACAGGCCCCTGCTGCATAATTTATGTGGCACTGATACACAGAGAGGAAGGGATCCAGCCCCCACCCACCCACGCACTTCCACCCAGGCTCAGGGAGGGCGGCTTCCTCACCAGGCAAAGGAAATAACAGCAAAGGCTGGAGAGGGCCGCTGAGTGGAGGGCAGAAAGCACAGCTGCTTCCACATCACTAGCTCAGCCCCCTGGATGTCACCTCCTCCCCTCAGGTGACAGCAGGCAGAGATGGCACTGGAAATAGCTCTGTATTTCCCATTCACAGAAATGACCGACAGAAGCAAAGTTCCCAGAGGTGGCTTTCTAGAGAACATCTTCACTAAGGGTCTAGAGTGGTCCTGAATTGACCCTGGCTACAACTGTGTGGATCACAATAAACTGTGGAAAATTCTGAAAGAGATGGGAATACCAGACCACCTCACCTGCCTCTTGAGAAACCTATATGCAGATCAGGAAGCAACAGTTAGAACTAGACATGGAACAACAGACTGGTTCCAAATAGGCTGTATATTGTCACCCTGCTTATTTAACTTGTATGCAGAGTACATCATGAGAAACGCTGGGCTGAAAGAAGCACAAGCTGGAATCAAGATTGCTATGAGAAATATCAATCACCTCAGATATGCAGACGATACCACCCTTATGGCAGAAAGTGAAGAGGAACTAAAGAGCCTCTTGATGAAAGTGAAAGAGGAGAATGAAAAAGTTGGCTTAAAGCTCAACATTCAGAAAACGAAGATCATGGCATCTGGTCCCATCACTTCATGGGAAATAGATGGGGAAAGAGTGGAAACAGTGTCAGACTTTATTTTGGGGGGCTCCAAAATCACTGCAGATGGTGAATGCAGCCATGAAATTAAAAGACACTTACTCCTTGGAAGGAAAGTTATGACCAACCTAGACAGCATATTCAAAAGCAGAGACATTACTTTACCGACTAAGGTCCGTCTAGTGAAGGCTATGGCTTTTCCAGCTGTCATGTATGGATGTGAGAGTTGGACTGTGAAGAAAGCTGAGTGCCGAAGAATTGATGGTTTTGAACTGTGGTGTTGGAGAAGACTCTTGAGAGTCCCTTGGACTGCAAGGAGATCCAGCCAGTCCATTCTAAAGGAGATCAGTCCTGGGTATTCTTTGAAAGGAATGATGCTAAAGCTGAAGCTCCAGTACTTCGGCTATCTCATGCGAAGAGCTGACTCATTGGAAAAGACTCTGATGCTGGGAGGGATTGGGGGCAGGAAGAGAAGGGGATGACAGAGGATGAGATGGCTGGATGGCATCACTGACTCGATGGACGTGAGTTCGAGTGAACTCCGGGAGTTGGTGATGGACAAGGAGGCCTGGCGTGCTGCGATTCATGGGGTCACAAAGAGTTGAACACAACTGAGCAACTGAACTGAATTGAACAGGCTTCTTGGGGCGGAAGTATGGCAGAGGGACCTTGTCTAGAAATTAGCTTGAATCAGGAAGAGCTCCTTTTGGTAAAGCATCACCTTCCCAAATGATGAAGAAGCCAGATATAGGGTTCTAGGATCCCTTCACATAGCTATTTTTGCTGGGCTCAGCATTTTCCAAAGCAGCTTTCATATCTACCCTCCCCTCTGCAAGGCAGCAAGCCAGAAAGGAAGCAATGAGCCCATTTTCTAGATGGGCAAATGGAGATTGAGTGGGGAAGATGACATGTCTTAAGGAGCCAACCAGCCAGGCCTCAGGTGGAACCTCCTTGGGGCCTGGTCTTCCCAGATGCAACGAGAGATTGAGGGCTGTGAGGGTGCTGTGGTGACAAGGTCAGTTTTGGAGCCAGCAGGCCTGGGTCAGCTTCTTAGCTGCATGGTGTTTGGCAATTCATTTTGAGCTCTCTGGACCTTGGCATCCTGGCCTGCATGAAGCAGATGTCAGTAGTAACTACACATTTCAGCACTGCTGTTTTGAGAGTTTCCATGTAAAACTCAGCATGTAAAAAACATTTAGAAATGTTAGCTGTTATTATTACATTTTCCCTAAAGAATCAGGCTTACTGGAACATCTGACAGTGGGGTGAGGGTTAAATAAACCGAGAGGTAGTTTGAAGCACCGTCTTTCTAACTAAAACCAGTGAGAGAGATGCTGAGATAGAAGACAACGCTGGCTGAAAGTTTCAGGTGACGCTGAGACTTTAGAGACATCCTGGGCCCAGCAAGCTGTTCAGCTTTAGCCCCCAGACCCTCCGAGAACAAGGGTCTCCTCTCTTGCCACTGGGGTGCTTGAGCAGCACCGCTGGGGACTGGAGATAGAAACGACCTTGCCGTGACATAAGGCCCTGGCGGCAGGGCCCTCCACGGATGAGGCCCAAAGCAGTCAACACCTCACTTCTTGCTGCCCCTCCACCACCCTCATTCCCCAAGACCTCTGGGGTGCAATCAACTTTTATGAGGCAGCCTGACCTTTCCGAGTAAGAGCTATAAACAGAGCAGGCTCTGGCCTGCCAACTGTAGAGTCCCCAACACACAGAAATGGTTCCCATCCCTACACAGGTAGCTCTGTTCCCGCCACGGCCGCAACAACAACCCCAGAGCCAGTTCTGGGGCTCATCAGAAGGACCCCACAGTGGCAAGCAGGTCCTGTCCCCTGCAGTCCTTGGGAGGGATGGAAGCTGCGGAGGTGAAGCCTCTAGACGGGCATGTGAGGCTCTCAACAGCTGGCTGCCCTTCCTCCCTGTCCTTCCTGGCTTGGGTTTTGCCCGTGTTTTCCTTGCACATTTCACCTCCAGCACCTTTCCCTTTCTTGGCATGCCTTCCCCTCTTTTTCCCACCTAAATCCTATTCTTTCCCACCCAATCCCCAGTTACTCCTTGAGGCCCATCACGAAGCTGGCCTTCGCCAGTCAGTCTTCTCTGAAAACCTCTAGTTCACAGAGAACTCCTTCTGAAGCTTTGAAAGTGAAACTGTTGGTTGCTCAGTCATGTCCAACTCTTTGCAACCCCATAGACTGTAGCCCACCAGTCTCCTCTGTCCATGGAACTCTCCAGGCAAGAATACTGGAGAAGGTTGCCATTCCCTTCTCTAGGGGATATTCCCAACCCAGGAACTGAACCCAGGTCTCTCACATTGCAGGCAGATTCTTTCCCATCTGAGCCACAGGGAAGGGGGTCTTAATATTAGGACAAATGCCTTTGCAGCGCTTAATATGTGCCAGCTACTGTTCTAAGCTCTTTACATTTATCAACTCGTTTACTCCTCACCACAGCCCTTCGAGCTAGGTCCTATTTCCCCCTCATTTTTGTTTGTTTGTTTGGTTTTGTTTGTTTTTAACAGGTGAGGAAACTGAGGCACAGAGAAAGAAGGAACTTGCACTGAATCCCAGGGCAGTAAGTGGTAGAGACAGGATTCTGGCGTGGGGATAGGAGAGCCCAGGGACTCTCCAACAATACAGCCTTCCAGACACGCATCTTACTCTCTCTCAGGAGGTGTGGCCCAGGCTCCTTGGTTCCTTTCATATCCCTCACATTTGACCTGGCTCTAATGGAGAAGAAAGTGACAAGCTCATAGACTCCGGTGTCAGATGCCAGAGTAAGGATCCCAGCCCTGACACTGAATTACTCTGAGTGAGAGCCGCATAAACTCTCTGGGCCTCAGTAGAAACTCCTGTAAAGTGGGGATAAAAACACTGACCTACTTCATGGGGAGGTTATGATGCTAAAATGAAATCCCCTCTGAAAGGTCTCTTCTGCACTGCTTGGCACATAGCAGGCACTCATATACTGGTTCTCCTCCTTCTCGCTGCATCTCGACGTCCTCGCTGGATTCTGCTCAGCACCTGCTGCTAATGTGAGCTGCCTGGAGGCTCCTGGGGGCCTCCTTGTGGCCCAGCGTGCCACCCTCCCTCCCTGCCGTCCTGACTCCACTACACAGAGCAGCAGCCGAAGCAATCTGGCCCAGGCCAGAAGTCACACACAGCCCTGGGAATCGCCTCCTGAAATGCTGATCACCCTCCTGGACTCTTCCGTTATTGTTGGCAATGGCCACGGCAGAGAACACCTCTGGCCCTGACTCAGAAACCGTTTCCAGAGCCAGAGTCTCCACCTCATTTCCCACACACACCCCTTGTCCTTCCTGTTCCCGGGATCCCTGTCCTAACCCATGAGCCTGTTCCTGGACTCTCAGAACTCAAGAGGAGTAAGTGTGACTACCGTATGTATAACTCTATTACTTGTTTTATTTCATTTAATAAAGAGGCAAAGAGAACAGAGTTGCCTGTTAGGCTTTTTCTGGCCAAGAAATAGTCTGGTCAGTGACTCAGGCTGAGGAAATTAGAAGGCAATTTCCAGGGACCGCGGTGCAAACCCCAAAGTCAGAAGTCCTAACAACACTCCTCTAATTCACTGCCTCCACCGACGATTAACTCATGCTGGCCTCGGAATATCTCTTTGGAAAATGTAGCAGCTGGTGCTTATATTTCTGGAGCTGGAACCGGTCTCCAATGACATCAAATAGGTTTATTTTTCCCTTCCCTTTGCCTCCCCTCTGCCTGCCACCACACATGGTGATTCCAATCCCGATCTGTCCCCCCAGTCCCTCGCTCAGCTGGCTCTAAAGAGAACCATGATAAATGACTGACTGTGTTCCTTCTTCCATCAGCCTTGAAGGATGTGGTCGGTTGTTCCATGAGCAGGAATCCTTGTCAGAACTGTGAATCATCCCTAGATCACTTCCCTCCTTGGAGCAAGAGAAAAAACTGTTCTTATGTGTGTGTGTGTGAGAGAGAGAGAGACAGAGACAGACAGACAGACAGACAGGCAGTAAGAAAACATGTGCTCTGTCGCTTCAGTAGTGTCCAACTTTGCACATCTATCAACTGTAGCCTACCAGGCTCCTCTGTCCATGTGATTTCCCAGGCAAGAATACTGGAGTGGGTTGCCATGCCCTCCTCTAGGGGATCTTTCTGACCCAGGGATAGAACCCATGTCTCCTGCATTGCAGGCAGATTCTTTACCCTCTGAGCCACCTGGGGAGCCCAAAAGAAAGCAGAGAAGAGTGCTAACCCACGTGTGGCACTTACTGTGGGGCTGGGATCCTATATGACCTTGCCCTCACCTGCAGCACCACTCTACTCCGCTTCCCCAACACATGTTCCTTCCCAACACACCAGGAAGCCAACACTTGGACAGCTCCAGGAAGCCCTCCAGGTCTGAACAGCTGCTCCTTGTTTATCTGTTTCTCTTGTATGTTGGGTGTTTTCCATGGGGCATGTAGCCCACTTTCCCATCAGACTGTGAACAGCTGGCCTTCCTTTTTTGCCTCAGTCTTCCCTTCTCTCACAGCTTTGCCTATCAGATTCTAAATGGACTCAAGGGTTTTGGTGACAAGGAGCACCAGACAGAAGCTAGTATGTTGAGTACCCCTGATGGGTGCCAGGTACTTGCTTCAGTCGTGTCCAACTCTTTGTGACCCCATGGGCTGAAGCTTGCTAGGCTCCTCTGTCCAGGGGATTCCCCAAGCAAGAAAGCTGGAGAGGATTGCCACGTCCTCCTCCGGGGGATCTGCCCGACCCAGGGAGTGAACCGTCTCTTCCGCCTCCTGCACTGGCAGGCAGGTTCTTTACCACTAGCGCCACTAGGTAAGGCACTAAGAGTAGAAGCTTTGCCCCCAAATTATCTCAGATCAATTTCCCAAAATCCTTGTAAGGTTACCGGCGAGGAAACTGAGACCCAGAGTGGCTGGCTCCAGGCTGCTCACCCAGGAAGAGTCAGAGTCAAGATTCAAACCCTGATCTGCCTAACACCAGTAATTCTACAGTGGGACTGGCCTGAGAAGACCCTGTCCATACTGCAGCTGCACATCCTTCTTCCTGTGGGGCTGGATCCATAGTCTAAGGGCTTAAGGGAAAAAAAATGAATGGGTCTATGCCCAATTCCTAAAAATGTAGCTCCTAGGACCAAGCCCCAAATCTGTGATGCTCTAAGCACACAGGAGAATGTATTATTTCTCCAGGGTGGATCCTTCATTTATCAGCTCAGGCATCATTGGAGAGCAGACATCATCTTGGGTTTGCTCTAATCCCCTGCCTCCCAGTGACCTCCCCCCGTTGCCTGTCACATGCCCTCCTCTGGGGCACCAGGTGAATGTCCTAGTTACTGAGTCAGTCCTCAAACGCCACCTGGCATGGTTCTTTTGTTGTCCTGTAAACCCGAGCCTGGTCTCCACAACCAACTCCAGTGGAGGAGAAGGGCCTCATTGTAGGTTCGTATCTTCCTCTGGAGGTGAAGTTACCTGAGTTGACCCATACCTCTAACTGGGAGACCCTGAGCAACTTCTCACCTCTCCATGTCTCAGCTCACCCATCTGTATAAAGAAATCAAAGACTTTGCATGGACTGTAGGAATCACATGAAATCCTGCACATTGAGCATCTGGCACCACCAACAGTAACTGCTCACACTGGCTACATTTGCATTCCCTGAAGAGTCCTGTAGAGGATCAGAACATTCACAACTGGTATTTGTCTGAAATAAACAATCAGGAGAGGAAACGACTGCGAAAGCACAACATCTCTCAAATCCAAACAAATAATTTCTTGTTTGCTTTAGACGCACTAGCTCCTCTCCAACACCATCTGACTTGCCTTACACCTACACATGCGTGTGGGTGCAAAGAATGTGAACCGGAGCTCACATCCTTATGGAAAGTTGTCAAAGGTAACTGCAGTCTGCATCCAGCGTCATTAGGACCATTTGAAAGACAAGTGATCTGAGGCCAAAGCCAGTGTACCTAAGGTCTCTCCAGGGACAGCTCGTAACAGCTGAGAGAGGAGCCCAGCTCCAGGCAAGGAGCCTGGTGTAAGCAGCAGCTGCCTACCTCCCCCAAACATTCCCCCCTCCCAGCATCCCAAGCAAGGCCGTGCAGAGAGGAAGGAAGCCAAGGGCTGACAGTACCACCCAAATGATGCAGGTCACCTGCCTGCCCTTTCATAAACAGGCCAAAACACAAGACCCTTGGTATCTAGGCAGCTCCACACCCATCCCAGAGACAAGGCTGTCCTGGGAAGACCTCTGCAGTGTGTTCCCAGCGTTCTGGAGCCGGCAGAACCCCTCCTGCTTGGGCCCCAGGCCTCTCATCAGCTAGCTCCGGCTAACGTGCATATCCCATAAAGCCGCTCGGCTCTGCAATTTGCCAAACCGCAGACTCAGAATTCACCATCACCTCACCAGGAGAGGCGGGAAGACGGCAAGGTTCTGCAGTGCAGAAGGGCTTCCAGGACATGCATGACCTGGGCACAGTGTGTCCTGCCAGCTACCCACATCAAAGTGCCTTGGCCGGAACACTTGACCTTCTGGTGTGTGGGGTCGGCCTTGCAGAGGCCAAGGGAGCAGGCAACCCTAGGCTTCAGAGGCGCTGCCTCCCCGCCTGGCTCCTCCTGTCCTGTTGGCCCTGTCGACACATTCTACTATCAGCCCCCTCTCCTGATGCTCAATGCCCCACAACTGCAGGGACCTCTTGCTATGACCAGATATTTGCCTTCCTCGTCAACCCCAACCAGCCTTCCAGGGCACTTAGATGAACCCAACCCACGTGATGGGCAGAAGGCCAGTTAGACCCAGGTGCTGTGACTCGCTGTGTCACAAGCGACTCTACCCCAACCGGTTCTCAGTTTCCTCATCTGTAAAATGAGGGGTGGAGTCCCATGAGTCCTCAGGTCCCTGCCAGCTCCACAGTTCCGTAACACACAACAGTGTCTCCTTTAGCTGTTTTCCCCCAATCTGCGTTCAGGGCTCTGTATGCCCCCATCTGCTCAGTGACATCACTCCCAGCCCACACACAGCATCACTGATTCTTAACACGGGAAGCGGACACGTCCCAGAAAATACTGTCCGTGAAAAGGGAGGAAATGATCATGTCAATGGAATTGGACAGGACTTTTTTCTTTTTTCACAGAGAACAAGTTATTAGCAATCTTAAAACCCCAAATCTTTCTTCCTTCTTGCCAGACCATTAATAGCTGCTTTTCAAAAGTGCTTTCTTAGTCAGAATCATGCCAATCATAAGCTACCATCTAATGAGTGCCTTATGTGCCAGGACCGCACCAAGTGCTTTGCATGGATGACCTCATTTAATTCTCCAGACAGTCCTATGAAGTAGATACTACTATTATCCTCATTGGAAAATGAGGAAACTGAGGTACATGGAGGTTCAGTAAGTTGCCCAAAGTTGCATAGCTAGTCAGTGTCTGAGCCAGGCTTTGAACGAGAGCCTCTCACTCAAAGCCTCAGCACTAACCACCTCTCCACACTGTTCACAGCAGGCCCCCAGCCCCTCTAGCAATGCTGCTGGCTGGGGTGTTCTACATCTGTAACCCTGGACATCACTGGTCAAAGCTAAGGTCTGATGTTTCACCTCAGATCCGCAGAGAGTGCCATCTGTTGAAAGCAGTGCCTGCCTCACCTGAGGACTAGACAAGAAGCCCTGAAACTGCAACATTCGAGAAAAGAAGCAGGAAGGCTGACTTCACAATAAGGGCTGGGGTATGCCAGGGGACATCTGCCTCAGAGGAGGGCGACCGCACGGGAACCCAAACCCTCCACAGGTAGCTTTCTCAAAAGGGCAGGGGGAGACGGCTGCTGGGCCAGTGACACAAAAGGACGAACCCTCCCACCAGCACCCACCTTTCCGTCCCCCCTCAGGAACCAGACTCCTTGGTTTACCTCCTCCCCAACCTGAGCCCAAGCTCATTTATTCCACTAAAAAGAGACCCGAAGATCAGAGCTATTGGGGATAAAGACAGAAAGAGTAGCCTGAGGCTGACATCAGCACAAATCCAGTCCCCTTCCAACAGGGAAATAAAAGGCAGAGATCAATGTGCTGTCTAGGGCAGCAACCCACAGCCTGTTTTAATTGTAAAAATTAATGCTTTGAGCATTCTAAATGCTCCTTTAAATGCCTAATTTGCAAATAAGATGCAGTCCTTGCTGTCTGTCTCTTCCGTCTCAAGAATAGGAGCAAAGCCGCTAGGACTGGCAGCCTTGGGAGCCAAGGACACCATTTACTTCTTAAGGTGGGAAGGATGGGAAGACGGGATGGGCTGAGATGAAAGGGCGTCGCGTCCTACTGGCCCCCAGCTCGGCTCCGTCAACCTTAGCCTCTTCTCATTAAGTCTGGGAAGGCAGGGGGAGGGGCAGCCGGCCGCTCCTCGGAGACCACAGCAAACATTTCCCTCCTCGTGTCGGAGACGGAGCGTCACTTAAGAGGAAATGAACCCCGGTTAAGGGTCACGTCCAGAGGAGGGATAAAAGGAAAAGCCACAGTTTTCCTCACACCGACCGACACAAGGGCTTTAAGAAGGAAATCAAAGCTCAGGGCTGAGGGTGGAGGTAGGGCAGGGGCTCGGCTGCTTCTCTCGGCCCCCCAGACCCAAACCTGGGGAGACAGAGACCAGGGCACAAGTAGGAGGCTAGTGCGAGGCGTCCGTCCCCAGGGTAAACCTCTGAAAGCATCTCGGTCTGCGTGCGCCTGAGCGCCCGAGCCCCCAGGGAGGGCCGGGAAGATGCTCTTTTCCCAACGGAGCTTCTCAGCAAGGGTTTGAAGAACGTTCCCCCCTCCATCCATCAAAGCTCAGGCGGACAGATGACTTCACCGTTGTAACAGACAAGGGCAGCCACTTGCCAATTCCAATGCCAAAAAAAGAAAACGGGCGTGGGGCGGGGGGGTGGAGGGGAGCAGTGGAGGAAGGTCAGAAAAGGCTTCCCTGGAGATCACAGCCCGGCGAAGAGACTCCACCGCCAAAGGCTGCCCTGTAGGCGCTCAGCTCCGGGACTTACCACGGAGAGGGCTGAGGGGCCACCCAGGGGCCCTCAGGGGGTTCTTGGCCAGCCTCCCGCAGGGGTCGTGGGGGCGTACTCACATAGTGCTTGGAGGGGTTCCTCCGTTTCTCCACGTCCACCACGGTGGCATCTTGCACGCAGTAGGCGAGCATCTTCCCCCACAAAGCGAGTGGCGCCCCCCGGCGGCGTCACCTTCTCATCCCGGTCCGGCCCCGGCTCCTTGTCCCGCTTCCCGGGTCCCCGGGTCTCCCCAGCTACCTCGGGCCGGCGCGTCGTTGCCCGGGCTCCCCAAGCCCACAGGTACAGCCGCTGGGCGGGGGCTGTTCAGAGGGCACGCGGGCTCCGTGCGCCCGGGCGGCTCCCCGTGGGCCTGCCGCGCTCCCCTTCCCTCCCGCGCCGCCGCCGCTCTCCGGCTCGCCCGCCCGCTCTCTCCGCCGCCCGGTGGGTCCGGCGGGAACTGGCGGAGCAGAGGAGGGGAGGAGGTGTGTCCCGCCGGCGAGGGGACGGGGCGGGGGCCCCGGAGCCCGCTGTCAGCGCGCTGGGGAGGGGCCGGCGGCGCCCCTTCTCTGCGCTCCGGCTCCGGGGGGCTCGGCGCTGACGGAGGCTGCGGGCGCAGGAGGCGGAGGCAGGGCCGGGCAGGCAGAGAAGGGAAGGGAGGGGAGAGAGGGGAAGCGCGCGGGGAGGGGCTCCGGGCCCGGGGGAGGGGCTCGGGGCGACGGGGAGGGGGGCTGCAGCCTGGCCAGAGAGGCCAGAGCGGGCCCGCGCGCCCCCACCGCGCAGAGAGCGCGGCCAGCGGCCTGGTGCGGCGCTGGGCGACTTCGCCAGGCACAGAAACTCGGGGTGGCTTCGGAGGGAGGAGGGGCGAGGGGGAATGAATCCAGCGCGCCCCCGCCCTGGCTTTCGGTCAGGGAGCGGATTTGTGCCTTTCGGCCCCCACCTTTACGGCCCCCTCCCAACTCCAGTCCCCCAGAGCTCTTTCATGAAAAGCAGTTTATTACCCCACTGTTTTCGCTCAGGCCCTCTGAACTGGAGTCAGGACTGGGGAAGCAGGCGGCATTAAATCTTTCAAGCCAGAGCCTCTTTTGAAAAACCACCTGCCCCCCTGCGGGTCACAAAGGGTAAAATTCTCCCCGGAAATGTGATCGATCCACTGCCTGAGTCGTTTATCGATCTGAGCCTGGATAACCAATCTGTGATATCATTTACCAGTGAGGTTACAAGAAGATAACACTCCTGCAAATATTTAAGCCTAAGGCTTCCCTGGGACCCCCTCCTCCCGGTCGGGGAGGAGGGAAGGGAAAATCCACCATTGGGTTGGGGACCAGCTCATCACTGGCCCGAAGCTCTGACTTTCTCACCGCCTCTCCCTCTGGTTTAGAAAACCAACTGTTCAAATCACTTGTCTATCCCTGGACTTGGGACACAATTATTATTTAATTCAATTTACACACCACCACCCCCCATCTGTTTCCATCATTTTTCCATTCTAATTTCAAATATTTAAAGTAGTGTCTTCACAATTAATCCTATTGTTCACATTCACAGTAAACTTTGTGACTGTGGAGCAATGCCGAGCATCTGAAATGGAGGCCAAAAGTTCTAATTGTGTTAATACTTTTTTCTCTGTACTGTCAGAACTCATGTAGGTCCTAAGTTCTAAGGCTATTCACACAATTGCTTGGTACAGAGTAGCCTTTATCCTTCTAGCTTTCTTGGAGAAAGGTGCTAGGACACCAAATGATGCTGCTATCTAATTAGTTGACCTGGAGCAAATCACTTAATACCACAGGCATTAGAGTCATTTTAAAGTTTTCTGTGAAATGGGGGTGCTGAACTAGATGGCCTTTTAAGATTTCTCCCTACATACATTCCAAACTCCTAGCAGGAGTTACTCCTTTGGAGACAGTTTTGAGGGGTTTTTTTGTTTTGTTTTGTTTTTCATACTTAGCATGTATGATATTGACATTTAAAATATATATATTTTAAAATTTCTTCTCTAAAATTCTAGAAGTTTAGGCTTGATTGAGCACTTATTATGTGCTCCTTTACGGGCTATTAAAAAACAAAAGAGAGAGTGAGAGAATTCAGGTGATGTTTGTGGAACTGAAAACTGAATCCAATTGACAAACGCTTGTCCCTTCCCTCAAAGAGAAGAAAGTACACTTGAGAAATAGGGACACCATTAAGACAGTATGTAATAAAATGTCCATGGCATGCTCAGTTGTGTCCGACTCTTTGTGATCCCACAGACTGTAGCCTGCCAAGCTTCTCTGTCCATGGGATTATCCCAGCAAGAATAATAGGATCCTGGGTTGCCATTTCCTTCTCTAGGGGATCTTACTGACTTAGGGATCGAACCTGCATCTCCTGCTTTGCAGGCAGATTCTTACCTCTGAGCCACCTGGGAATGTCCGTTATTGTTGTTGTTCAGTTGCTGAGTCATGTCCGACTCTTTGTGACCCGATGGACTGCAGCATGCCAGGCTCCTCTGTCCTCCCGTCTCCTGGAGTTTGCTCAGATTCATGTTGACTGAGTCAGTGATGCTACCTAAACATCTCATCCTCTGCTACCCCTTCTCCTTTTGCCTTCAGTCCTTCCTAGCATCACAGTCTTTTCCGATGAGTCAGCTCTTTGCATTAGGTGGCCAAGGTATCGGAACTTCAGCTTCAGCATCAGTTCTTCCAATGAGTATTCAGGGTTGATTTCCTTTAGGATTGACTGGTTTCATCTTCTTGCTTCCAAGAGACTCTCAAGAGACTTCTCCAGTACCACAGATCAAAAGCATCAGTTCTTTGGTGCTCAGCCTTTTTTAAGGTCCAATTCTCACATCCGTACATGACTACTAGGGAAACCATAGCTTTGACTACACGGACCTTTGTCAGAGAGAGTGATGTCTCTACTTTTTACTATGCTGTCTAGGTTTGTCATAACTTTCCTTCCAAGGAGAAAGCGTCTTTTACTCTCGTGGCTGCAGTCACTGTCCACAGTGGTTTTTGGAGCCCAAGAAAGTAAAATTTGTTTCTGCTTCCACTTTTTCCCCCTTCTATCTGAAATGCCCTTCAGGATTCCAGAAAATGGAGACCTGGAATAATCCAGCAGAACTTCCTTAAGGAAACTGTCTGTGTTGTAGGGACTCTGTATGGTCTTTAAACTCTCTATGGGCAGAGTTTAGAAAACCTTGGAATACTCTGCCTCTTCTGAAGTCCTCCAGGCCGGTTGCACTTGCCCCAAGCTCTTCGACTTGTGTGTATTTGTCCATAACACATTCATCTTTTCCGAGAGTGCCTGGTGCACAGGACTGACTGTAAGTTATCTCCTACTTCTTTGTACTCCTCAGGTAGCAAACCTTCATCTTATCCACACTAGTAGTCACTGTACGAGAATCTGTTGAATGAATGATTGGGGGAGAAGAAAAGATGGAGTGAGGACATTGAAGCCTGAACCTGTGGGTGACACACAGAGGGCCAGGAGGATAGTGTCCACCTGGGGAAGAGTCAGGAAAGGGGGTGAGACACAGGAAGAGGAAACAAGGAGAAGGATGGGCATAGGGGCTCCAGACCGTGAGAGATCTTGACACCAGGCAATGAGCTTCTGTATCAGAGAGGATGATAGAAAAATCACTGTGGATGCTGGGCAGGCATCCTGGGAGAAGAAGATCTGAAAGTGATGCCCAGTGCTGTGGAAAGGAGGAGACCAGGCATCATTGCCTTAAACAAGCCCTGTTCTTGTGAGAGTGGGAGGAAGGCCTGGATAGACCCTCAGTGCTGAGCTCTGCAAGGAAAGGGCTGGGCTCTAGGAACCTGGGAGGGCTGCTGGTAGAAAATTTAGACAACCCGTGGATTCCTGGTCAAAAGATTCTTAACAGCACTCAGCCACTCTTCCTCTGTGGACTGCAAGGTGTTCTGGAAGTGCTAGTGAAGCCCGAGAAGCCCCTGGTGAGGGGTGTTCAGCTGCTGGAGGGAAAAAAAAGGAGAAGGTTAGCTGTCCTGGGTCCCCTTGTGAGTCCGAGCACTTCCCCAAGAGGCACTGGTGGTTTCCTGCTCACCCTCCTCCTTCTGGATCAGGATTTGAACTTGGACTTGAGGATAAGAGATTTAGGGGAGAGAAGGAGGGTGCTTGGCTACAAGGTGATGGCCTTCTTCTGGTTTAAGAAACCCTGACAACCTGACATCTCCTAAATTCAGAGTCTTGAGGCACAACTTGAGGACTCCCCACTTCTCCCTGTGCTCCCAATTATCTCAGCTGGAGGGAGCAACTGAGCACCAGCCCCCACCCAGCCCCATGGTGCCAAGATCTCTGGGGATTAGTTGCATAGAAGTTATCAATACCTATGGGAGAAAATCTCCCTCTCCTGGGGCTATAGAGCCAAGAGACTTTAAGTATAAAATGGTACATGTCGAGCTTATGCAGACTTCTTTAGCAACAGTGCCTTAGGCATGCCTTTCTGCTCAACACATGTTTACTGAGTGTCTCGCATGTGCCTGGCACTTTTCCAGCAATGACTGACACTAGCTGAAGGCCCCTTGGAGACAAGACGGCGTCTCTCATTTGTTCAATGTCCAGCATCCCTGGCACATAGTAGGTACACTGGGTGGTCTGTGTTAAAGACATCTGCTCAAGGAGTTAGTAGTGCTGGAGAGGACTAGCTAAAACTTTAATTTGCCACCTCCATCCATGAATTGAGGATGACTCCAATTCAAGGACATTATATGAGTTCTAATGACAAAGTATAATGTCATTTTTTTTTAAAGTTTAGGATAAATAAGGGAAAGAGGACCCAAAATAAAGATACAAACTGACTGATACCTGAAAGTCTGATTTTTCAGAAACAGAGAACTGTAGGATGCTTAGAACCAAAGAATTTTCCAACTGGCAGGGATCAGAGAGTTTACTTATTCCTTAATTTTACAGAGGCACAAACTGAGGCCAAGAGAAACTAAGCAAGCTGCCCAATGCCACACAGCTAGGGAGTACCAGACCTCCCATCTTTGTCCTTCACCACTCTTATAAGCCTATTCACAGGCAAGAAGAGATCATTTAGAGCATCACAGATGCCTGCAGATCCAGAATGCTGCTCTCCCTTGATTCCATTCCATTCTCCACTCCAATTCTCCATTCACACAAGCATCACAGGCTCCTTAGAACCTCCCTCTTCTGCCTATTCCAGGCAGGATGCTCCTTAAGGTCAGGGACCATGTGTGTCTCCAAAGTCCCTTTGTGCACATGCAAATCCAATCAGCTCCCATGTGCAGAGCCCACCCCACCTTCTCTCTCGTGTAATCTTCATAACCACCTCAAAGATGACAACATACAGGAAAACGGTGAAAACAGTTAAATTACCAAACATCCATTTGGCTACTAATCAAAAATTACCCTTTGACAGTTCAGCCACTACTGTATTGAACCCTTATTTACATCTTTTAATTTTTTTCAAATTTTTCTGTGCTTAGGTTGTGCATTCTAAACCAGTAAGAAGCAAATGAGGGTCTGAGAACCATGGACTTGGACTGTGGCATCACCTTTTCCCTCCCCACCCTGACAACGGCACCCCAGTCACCTGCCACATACACCCCCAACCCAGCAGAGAGCTTTGTACATGCCAGGCACTCAATGAATGCTTGTATTTTAAAATTGGATATTTGTCGATGCTGCTGATGAAAGTGATGCCTACACGCTGCAAAGAGCTACCCATCCTGGGTTCTGGTCCTACTCAACCATATCCCAGTCCTGTGACTTTGAAGTCACTTCCCATCTCTGGGTTCTGGTGGTATTCTGGGCCCATGCATGCTCTAGGTTGGTAGATAAAGTGAGGTCTTATCAGTCTATGACTCCGGGAGTTGGCAATGGACAGGGAGGCCTGGCCTGTTGCAGTCCATGGGGTCTCAAAGAATCAGACACGACTGAGTGACTGAACTGAACTGAACTGACCCAGAGATGTGCACATTTTAGTGAGATTTGGAGCCCCCTCCTGGTCAAAGTTGTTTTAGCACTTTTAACACAAAGCAGCTGGCCCTGCTCTGTATCCCTTTCTGTCCCTGGCTGAACTCTGGCAGGAGCAGGCAGGTGGGCCTGGTACCAGTAACCTGCCAGTTTACAGACTATAAGCAGTCCAGAGTGTATATGCATCTCTCTTAATTCTCCTTCTTCCTTTCTCTGTCTCTTTCAAATCAGCCCTAATAAACAGCTGTTTGGGAAACGTTTTGAGAATGGTCCCTCCTGAATCTGGAGTAGACAGTGAGATCAACTTCTGCTTTCTCCAGAGGGGAGTAAATTACTGGCCAGACTTCTCCTCCCCTAGGTTTCTGGGGGAATGGGACCAGGATGAGACACCAGAATTGCCCTGTCTGCTTAGCCCTATTGTTCACTAATTGCAGCTGTAATAACAGGCCCCTCCAGCTTGCCAAAACACGAGGTGGTGGAAAGCACCTTTATTTGACTCCCAACACAGTAAGTTCATCAGCAAAATCTCAGCCAGCTTTTGTACAAGATGCCATTGAGAGTCTCAGCCTCCTGTCTCAGCCTTGACTCTGAGGGTATATGCAGAATTATTTGATAGAACCAAATCAAGTTCCAGCCTTAGCAAACAACCATTGCCTTGGAATACCAGAGAGAAATCTGCTAACTTGCATATCCAAAGAAGCCAAGGACACAATTAGATTCACAATGGGAAAAAAAAAAATTATTCCGTAACTCCAGACTACATCCCTAACACTGATGGGACATCTGGTCCCAAACTAGCATATGGTACTTTTAAGACCTTCAGGGATGAGGGTGTGGATGGTCATCTCAACTACTGAGCATGCCTTCAAGTACATTCCTGCCTGGTAGGGACTTACCAGCATCCTCTTGGTATAAAAGATCAGTGTACAAACCATAAACCACCACAGATTTTCTTTTTCAAAATCCCCTGGATCTCCCAGAAGCCAGAAAACCCTGGCTTGTCCATTGGATGACAAAAAAAGAACAGGAAAGAAAAAATCCGTTGGGGAATTCAAAGGCAGTTTCTTAAAATAACCTGAAGCCACAAATAACCAAAATTATAAGTCTGGTTTTGGTCTGACCGCTTTTTTTTTTTTTCCTTCCAGTTGTCTATTGAGAAATGTTAGAAATTACTGTTCTTTATCCTGTTTGAATCCACTTGCCTATTTCAGGTGAAAGATACAAGACTCTCAAAAGTCAAGTCTGGCTTCGGTAATGTTCTGCCCTCTCTGTCTCATACAGAGGGTATCCCCATAGTTGGTTCATTTCTTACCCGATAGACTATGACAGGTTGAGGAAGACTTAGCTGGCTGGGTTTTCCCACCTATGTGAATCTGCTGGGATTCTGACTGGCATCTACAAGGTGTTGCCCCAGGCAGATTACTATGATCACTTTGATTAATCTTACTGAAGAGTTGACTCATTGGAAAAGACTTTGATGCTTGGAGGGATTGGGGGCAGGAGGAAAGGGGGACGAGCGAGGATGAGATGGCTGGATGGCATCACTGACTTGATGGACGCAAGTCTGAGTGAACTCCGGGAGTTGGTGATGGACAGGGAGGCCTGGCGTGCTGCAATTCATGGGGTCGCAAAGAGTCAGACATGACTGAGCGGCTGAACTGAACAGAACTGAATTTATAAATAGCTCATGTTTCAGTTGAGACTCAGTTAGTTTACAAGTATGAGTATTTGAGCTGAGCCAGTTGAAAAAAGGAGAAGGGCTCAATTTCCAAGGTACAGTGCCATCTCATCCATGGACGTTTGGACTTAAGAGACGAACCAGGAGGTAGCAAATCTTTGAGAACATGATACGTTTCTCCATCTCTTATCTCTGCTTATGGGTGTGTCTGTTTTATTCTTCTTGATCTGCAGACTGCTTTTCTCTGCTACTTTACCCACATAGCAGGAGTCCCCTACTACCCAAATGTCTACCAGTCCCTTAATTTCAGACACTTGAGACTGGTTGCTTCTGTAGTCTAGATCCTAGTACCCAGGAAAAACACTCTGATTGGCCCAGTTTGGGTCATATGTCCACCTGGTTCCAGTCAATTATCGGGGGGTGGGGTCATGTAGCATGAGGATGACTATCAGAGCTAACCCACTGGACTGGGAATTAATTAGAAGAAAGAAGGCTGGTGTGAGTGGCCCCCACACCCCAAAACACCCCTACTAAATTATTGTTTACTTTTTCAAGGACATTATTCATTTATTTATTCACTCGATGAATACTTAAGTTACCAATTATGTCACCCACTTTATTAGGAACTGGGGCTACACTTGGGGCAAACCAGACAAAGTCCTTGTCCTTAGGGAGTTTTACACTTTTGAGGAAGATACACATTGTTTTATGAATCATCCAAATAAATGTAATATTATAATTGTGAGTAATGTTGTCAAGGTGGAGAAAACATAAACTAAAGTATAAATGTTGGTTATCTCTGGGGGTAGCGATATAAAATTTTAAAATTAATTCATTTAAACATTCTATAGTGTACATTTCCTTTTGGAGAAAGATTAAGTTTTTGAATTTGCATTTTAAAAGGATCATGATGGTTCCCCGGTGAAGAGGGCTGCCTGGAGGATAAGCATGGGGGGCATTTGGTGGATCTGCAGTGGGATACAAGAGGTGATGACATTGACGTATCCACACGACTATATATAAAATAGTTGGGCTTCTCTGGGAGCTCAGCTGGTAAAGAATCCACCTGCAATGCGGGAAACCTGGGTTTGATCCCTGGGTTGAGACAATCCCTGGAGGAGGGCATGGCAACCCACTCCAGTTTTCTTTCCTGGAGAATCCCTGTGAACAGGGGAGGCTGCCAGGTTACAGTCCATGGGGTCGGAAAGATTCGGACATGACGGAGGGACTAAGGGCAGCAAAGCATATATAAAATAGATAACTCATAGGGGCCTACTGTACAGCAGGCCTCTGTATTGACCTATATGGGAAAAGGATCTTTAAAAGAGTAGATATGTATATGTATAACTGATTCACTTGCTGTACAGCAGAAAGTAATGTAACATTGTAAATCAACTATATTCCAATTAAAAAAAATTTTTTTTTGAGTGTTGGCCTAATTAAAAAAAGAGAGAGATGACAACAGTTTAGACTAGGCTGACAGTTCTGGGTGGAGTGAAGAGAACTTTAGAAGGTAGAGCATCCTCTGTCTGGTGATATTGGTCAGGGATGAAGGAATTGGAGGTGCTGAGGACAATCAAAGGTATGCAGGCATACCTTGAGGGGATGATCATGCTATTTAGTATTCTGACTTTTTCTTAGCCTGCAATATACGGACGTTGTTCTAGTCAAGGTTAGAAGTCTCCTTTAGCTATAATAAAGATCATGATAATAATAATAGTAACAATAACAACAATAACATCAGCAGTTGTTTATTAAGCTCCTATGTGTTGTGCCAGGCACTCTGATGAGTAAGCATTGTGCTTGTGTATTCCATAAACAGGAATTTAATCACAAACAAGAATGCCCGCCCTTGTGGGGTTCACAGTCAAGGTAGAAGAAACAATGAATTAGACAAGAAAAAAACCAAGGCTTTGGGCCTCTTCAACTCTCTAGTATTTTTTAACAATTTGTTCAGCATTTATTTAGTAAGGGCTGGAAGAAATAAATTTTCTATTAAATGTGCACTTTTCTCCCTGCATTGAAAGTAAGGCATTTATTATTTGCACTGAAAGCAGTATTTTCTAAGTTGTCTTTTATTTCATGAGTTTTCATACCTGGATAATGTCACTTACATGCTTGCTATCAGTAAAAGTAACTTACATGGACACAGCTTCAAACTCATAAGATATTTTAAAAGTTTGTTTTCATTTTAATGGAAATCAGATGTTTCCTATTTTTCTGGAGTTCTTATTTTCCCTTTAATTTGAGGGGGAAGAGGAGGAAGTTTCTTAATAGTTAACTTCTTGGGAAGTATATTGAACGGTTTGAAGTTACTTAAATCGTTTCTTCCAAGAAAACAGCCCTAGACCCGTACTGCTGCACGTTGACCTAGACCTTGCAGTCGGGGATGACGACTGCCACCCGAAGGCTGTCTGATGGAAGGAGTCAAGCCGGCCCAGCTCAGCCCACAAGGGCAAGGCATCCTGCAGGAATACTCCACGGAGATGGGAGGCGTTAGAGAGGAGGGGTTGTGAATTTCCATTTGAGGATACTGTCTATTGTGGAAGGACCTAGACCATTTGTGCCAGGAGAGCCTTGGAAAATCCCAGTCTTTCAGGCCAATTTGTCTACCCTGCCTAACACAAGAGGGGTCACCACTGCTCAGATTTTTAGAAACAAAATGGAAAATTCTCCCTGATGGATGGCTAAGAAATCATGTAGATAAATGTCTGATGATTAATTTATGATATTACTGAAACATGAGGGGACTTCTCTGGTGGTCCAGTGGCTGGGACTCCATGCTCCTAGTGCAGAGGCCTGGGGCTCAATCCCTGGTTGGGGAGCTGGATCCCACATGCTGCAACTAAGACCAGGGACAGCCAATTAAATAAATATTTAAAAAAAAAACAAAAAACATGCAAGCTCATAAGGACAGAAATGTTGGTCTGTCTTTTCACCATGATACACCCCCTGTGCTGGGAACAAGGGCTGACACATGATAAGTTTTCCACTAACTGTTCGCTAAACCAACGGTAGTAAATATTTTCAATCTGGGAAGGGGGAGGGGCATACAATCTCTGTTGCAGCTACTCAACTTTGTCTAATATACCATGACCTGAAATTTTATTCAAGAGAAATTTCACCCAAGAGAAATCTGTACATATGTCCACCAAAAAAATATGAAAGCATTTATAGCAGCACTAATCATAATAACTCAAAACTGAAAGCTACTCTAACGTCCACTAGTGCTGAGTGGGTCAGTAGAGGTGTTGTGTTCCTACAATAGAATAGTATACACCAGTGACAAAAACCAAACAACAGGTTCAGACAGCAAACTGGTTGAAGTTCACGGACACATGTTGAGCAAACAGAGGCAGATGAAAAGGATATATGCATACTATATGGTTTCATTTACATAATGTTCAAAATAGCCCAAGTTAACTTGTAGTGCTAGAGGCCATATAAATGGTTGCCTCTGAGAAGTATGAGCTGAGACAGGCACAGAGGACTATGCTGGAAATGGTCTTTGTCCTGGTCTCTGTGGAAGTTTTGGCTGTGCCCTAGCATTGTACACTTGAGTGTATATATTTTACAACTTGCTATGTGGATTGTTTATGTCCCCACAAAGTTCATATGTTCACTTACATAAAAGAAGGATTTAGCTAATAATAGATTTTCTTGATCCAGATAGAGAGTAGTTTCTGGCAGTAATTTCTTTTCTCACTTGAAATGGTCATACCAGCATTTTGCACTGGCCTGGAAAGTAAAAAGTAAATTCTGGATCTCATTGCCCATATTATTATAATAACTTAGAAATGTCTGAAAAGTTTTCAGTGAGAAGACAGCACTTCAGCATCACTGAGATGCTATATATATATAAAATGCATTTTAAGATTCTCTTCTTGGAGTTTTCCCTGGTGGCTCAGTGTTAAAGAGTCTGCCTGCTAATGCAGGAGACACAGGTTTGATCCCTTGTCTGGGATGATCCAACATGCCACAGGGCCACTGAGCCCGTGGGCCACAACTATTGAGCCTGTGCTCTAGACCCTGGGAACTGCAACTACTGAGCCAGCATGCAGCAGCTACTGACCCTCATGCCCTAGAGCCCATGTTCTACAAGAGAAGCCGCCGCAATGAGAAGCCCACGCACTGCAGCTGGAGAGTAACCCCTGCTTGTTGCAACTAGAGAAAAGCCTGTGCAGCAAAAAAGACCCAGTACAGCCAAGAATAACTAACTAAATAAAAATTATTTTTAAAAAAGATTCTGTCTTCTTGATGATGGCTAATGCTTGACGTATGGATCACAGAACTTAACCCTGGCATAGGCACAACTTAAGAGAAGCCACCACTTCCTCACTTTCCCCCCATCACTGTTTTCTCTCCATCTAAATGTCACTACATTTTTGCTAACATTTCACTGCAGGTTAAAAAAAAAAAAAAGATCTTTCTTTTGATAGCTTTTCTGAATGCAAACACGCAGAGGAAGGCGGTGGAAAGAGTGTGGCTCTAGATCTGGATTCTTGCTCTACCGCTATTCTCTGTGCAACTTTGAAAGTTGTTTCACCTTTCAAAGCTTCTGTTTCCTGTCTGTAAGATAGAGATAATAATGCCTATCTTATGCAGTCACTGTCAGGTGAACGTGAGATCAGTCAGGCATTGGGTTGACCAAAAAGCTCATTTGGATTTTTCTGTGAGATGTCATAGAAAAACCTAAATGGATCCTTTGGCCAACCCAATAAAATGGTCAGCACAGTGAGGGCACATGATAAATCCTCAGTAAATGTTGACCATTATTATCAGTATAATTATTAATATCATTTACTAAAATAAACACCATTTGTTCTCTGATCCCATTGGTCTGTAGATTGTATATAACTTAACCTTCAAACTTGAAGCAAGTTGCAAGTTGGAGTATTAATTCATTCAATGAGTACTGAGTACAGTTGGACTTCCTTATCTACAGGGACAGAGGGCCAACTCTACTGTGTGGTTTTACACACGGGACTTCAGCATCTTCGGATTTTGGAATTGCTGGGTGTCCTGGTGCACAAGCTCGAATATAGATTGCTGGGGAAAATATCAATAACCTCAGATACTCAGATAACACTGAAGAGCCTGAGCTACTCCATCTTGTAAAAGAGCTCCATTTTGCAAAGGTTCCGGGCAAACAGACTTAGACTTTGGATACTGCCTAAACTTGCCCCACTGTGGATGAGCCAATCAGCCCTTAGGTTAAACCTCCTGACTTTAAGTTCAAGAATTTGTGATTTACCTTGGAAGTGATGAGTTACTGTGGAAGTAAAAAAACTAATCAGAAATCCACACACAACCCTATAGAAGAGGGTAACCAATCAGTAGTCCTTCAGCCTGAACACCCCTTTGTTACCCTTTTACCTGAATATTCCCTATATAAGCAGGGTAACCCAAAACTCGGGGCTCCTCTCCTTAGCCGCTGCGTCGGTAATGGTGGGAGCCCCAGCTCGAGCTTGGTAATAAAAAGCTCTTGCTTTTACATCAGATATCGGCTCCCTGGTGGTCATTGGGAGATTTTGCAACTTGGGCACATCACCACCACCCTTATGGCAGAAA